>CAJUYG010003290.1:0-22448 GCA_910591675.1 Galerucella calmariensis
TCTGAAACACAAAAAGTCTCTGAATGTGCGATGCAGACTTGGTTAAGGAGGGCGTCAGATAGAAACGCCACAGCAGGAAAACGCATCCAAAAAAAATTCTAAATTTTTATCGGGTGTTCCGAAAAGATGTTTTGATGTTCCCTCTAACACCCCTTAAAGTTTGCTAGTATTTTTTCGGGTCACTTTGTATTTTTAAAATTTGTCATGTTATTTTCCATATTTTTTACAATTATTATATATTGAGTTCTTTAGATATGGCTTTAATTTTAACTACCAATAAATACATTATACTGAAGGGAGGGGGAGGGAGGGGGAGGGGGCGAATGTCTTGAAATGGTCAGACAGCGACATCGGCAAGACGTCTTTCCAAAGATGTCTTAAAGACGTTACCTTTTGTAACATCCGATGTCCTTAAGACGTCTTTAAGATGCCTACCCGGCGAAAACAGACATTCCTAAGGTATGTCGAACTACGACATCTTATAGACGTCTTTACGATGTATTTGTGCTGTTTGGGAAGATAACGTTAACAAAATTTTTCACAGACATCCTTGTATACTTGAAAAACTTATCTTCATACCGACGTAATTCTTCATATAATGTCACAAACTGCCCTTTTGTAGACCTGACAGCCAACATCGGATGTACCCAATATCACTTTCTCTTGCGCTTAACACATCTGCAGTACAAGTGTACTACAATAGCTAACTCTTCGACGTCCTTCTCGCTACTACCATGGGGTGCTAACTCTCGATATTTGACAGTTCTTGATTTGTAGTTACTCCTCAGGCCGCAATTAGCGTGATCGTCGCTATCATAGACAAAAATGACTCGGACGAGACCACAAAAAAAAGATTTAATTTAGTTGGCGCTGTGTGTTATTTTTGTTTACTACCACCATTTTACATTCGTGATTTAACAGTTACGGTTGTGTGTTATATTTTTACGTTATAATCAAAATGGTTTTCATGTGTTCAATTCCTGGCTGCAATAATACCAAATTATTGCATTGCTTTCCAAAAAATCCAGATGTAACCTATATTTAATTACTCAATTACGACTTTATACATATATTATGATTTGTAGATTAGACGACAATGGTGCTTGGCTCTAGGAAGACAAGATCTTCTTGATGTTAGTACCAAACAAAGGCATGCATATAGGGTTTGTGACCTACATTTCTCTGAAGATATGAAATTCATCAATTATAAGAATAGAACCAATTTAAAATTTCGTGCTGTACCATCATTATATATGCCAAGTAAGTGTATAAATATATAAACATATATTATTTGTATATACCTATACTGAAAACTAAATTATTGAAGATGCACTTGTGTAGATTGAAGTATATACATTACAATTTCAGTAGAAAATCTGTTAGATTTGTATTACATAAAATATTCATAATTTTTAGCGAGCATGGAGGTAAAAAATCCCAATGCATCTACGAGTTCAGCTTGTAACCAGATCACACATATTCCATCCACAAGTCCAGCTTGTGATGAAGTAACACCTATTGCATCAACAAGTTCTGCTTGTGGAGAGGTCATAACATTGGTGCCTTCCACTATTTCAAACTTGACAGAGAATACACCTAAAACTTCATCTTACGAAGGTACTTTCATGTTTTCTTCAAAATTAAATAAATATCTCATTGTCTAGTTTATTATATGTTCATTATAGTTTAATTTTTTTTAGATACTACAACAAGCCTCCTAAGATTTGTTGGTGTTACTAGAATTTCAAAATTAACTCCTAGGAAGCGAAAATTATACAAAATAGCAGTAGATCTCAAAAAAGTTTCTCGTCGTCTCAACTTTCAAAATGCTTCAAATAAGTAGCGACTTGAAGAAGCTTTGAAATATGCTGACTCAGTAGCCATTTTTAAAAATAAAGTGAATACAAGAACTTTAAATTTTATTCAGTGTCAACTGAAAATGCAGAAAAAGCGGGCAAGAGGAAGAAGATTCAGTTTGGATGATAAAGTATTTGCCTTATAACTTTTAAAACATGGCCCAAAAACATACAAAGTATTAAAAGCTACATTTGCATTGCCTTCTAGGACAACATTTATGATTCTCCTGAACAAAATAAATTTTGTAGTAGGAATAAACCCTAAAATAATGACTGTTTTGAGACAATCTGTTGAAAAACTAGACATTTTAGATAGATACTGCTCATTAATATTTGATGAGATATCATTGGAAGCAGGTATCACTTATGATAAAAAATGGGATAATGCTGTGGGCTTTGAAGAAATAGGAAATGAGAGACGTATGAAATTTGCAGATCATGCCTTGGTGTTTATGTTGCAAGGGTTAAGGAAAAAGTGAAAGCAGCCTATTTCATTCTACTTTAGTCAAGGAGGAATGTGTTCAGATGACATAAAAGTTATTCTGAAGAATACAATTATGGCATTGCAAGACATAGGTTTTTTAGTTGTTTGCACAGTTTGTGGCCAATATTCAGCAAACATTAATGCTATAGGCAAATTAAAAAAAGAATCGTCTCTAAACCGTACCAATAATTTGGACACATTCAGAATTGGAACAGAAAAAATAGTGGCAATTTATGATCCCCCACATCTGCTGAAAGGCGTGAGAAACAATTTTATCTCATATAATTTAAAATATTAAATTGATAATGTTGAAAAAGAGGCATCTTGGAACGATATAATAAAATTATATGAGCTTGATGTGGGTGATTTTAACACAAGAATGTGTTACAAATTGACTGATGCCCACATTTATAAAATGAAGCTCAAGAAAATGAAGGTCAAGAATGCTGCCCAAGTGTTTTCTCATAGGGTGTCTTCTCTACTATGAGATGGACCATCAAACATGGTAATTTTTTTCTACTACATTGTTTTCTGTATAAAGAGTTATTCTACTATATTCTTTGTTAGTTCTAATAAGTAACATTTTTTGTAGGTCAACAAGGTCTTATGTTGAAAACAGCAGAAAATACGTCTATTTTTATTTCTTTTATGGACCAAATATTTGATAGTGTAAATGGTTCAACATATGAAGCGGATCATGGGAAAGATTTAAGATGTGCCATCAAACCAGATTCACCCCATCACAAGTTTTGGGAAAACTCCATTAAAATACTAAAAAGTATGAAGTTCGTCACTCCCAAAGGAGAAAAAGTTCCCCCTACATTAATGAACTGGGTAAAAGCATTGAGAGGCTTCATGTACCTTTGGGAGAAACTAAAGTTAGCTGGTTTCAAATATTTGATACCAAGAAGGATCAATCAAGATCCATTGGAAAACTTTTTTGGGCGTATTAGGAGCCATGGTGCAAGAAACATAAATCCAACATGTTTTTCAATTATATGTGCCTTTAAAAGCTTAATTGTCAATAATTTTACAACCCCACTTTCAATCAATGCCAATTGTTAAATTGATGATAATGAATTGTTGAATTCATTGAAATCATTATTAACAATTGAAGATTGTATTGTTGAAAGTGGAGATGTTTCATTGGACAACAATATTATGAATATTGAATTTCAAAACAATGAAAATGAACAAATAATTGCTACGCATGCCTATATAGCAGGATATATTGCCAAAAAAATTAAAAAAAAAAATGGCAATTGTCAGAGGTGTCTGAATCAATTACTGGCACCAGCATCAAAGGAACACTCTCTAATTGTTGAAAGGGAATATAAACCTGGCAATTTGCTCAAGACGAAAACTCAATTCCGGCGAATGTTTTCAAACATGGTGTCAGTGTTTATGTCCATATCAAATAAATACATTCTTCATCAAGAATTTAAAAGAAAAATGTCAATAGCATTGAAATATAATATTTTCAACCCTTTCCTATGTGAACAACATGATATTTTTTCAATGTACATTGATTTTTTTTAATTTTTTTTTAAATTCACTCATTTTAAAAATATAAATTCAATTTTGAAAGGGCAGGTACAGTATAATGTTTATTTAAAGTTCTATTAAGTATTCATAAGTGTAATTGTTAATTTATTTTTAAAGGAAAATGAATAATGTTTTTGTATACTTGAACACCAAATATTTTTGTACATAATGAATTTACTTTACTTATTCCTTTTTTTTCCCAAATCTAATAAACTGATGACCCACTCTCAGTAAAATATATGGAATATTTGTTCCAGTATCAAATATAATGTAATGTGCGACGATTTGGAAATTCACATATCATTGACATTTTAGTTTTCAATTAATTTTTCCAATCATCTGATATAATCAATTTCTACTTTCAACAGCTTGAAAAAAATTAACTGTACTGTACCATATTTAAGACAATTATTAGTGTAAAAATAGTGTTACCCATTTTTTCTATACATGGGTTTTAATTTACCAAAGAGCCAACATTATATGCTGGCGTTGAAGCCAGCTTATTCTGACATAATTTTACAGTCCCATTGCCCAAATTTTCTATACACTGTATATGTGTAGATTAAAAATTTTCTCTTTAGGACTGTTGAAGAAAAAATGAGCATTGGTGGATAGCCAGGTATGTTGTTGAAATACAAACATAGGCCAGTTGGTTTGGCTCATTTTAGACCAACCTGCAAATCACATTCAAACGGTAACGTTTGAATTAAGTCACGAAAATCACGTTGTATTCAACGTTGGGAAAATCGTTATATGTTACGTAGAAACGAGCGACATTACTCCTGTAATATGACTAGTTGCCTGAAAACCAATCATAAACGTTAGGTAACATGTTAAATATTTCACGTTCTCAAAACGTTTGTGTGTTTATTGGGCAACTACAGGCGAGCTAAATTTAATCCTCAAGGCCTTGGCATGGAACACGCGTAAAGCTAATAACTGTGTGTAAAAGTAATGTGGAATATCTTGCCAAAAAACTGCAGGAAAACTATTTTCAAGAATTTAATATCGTGTTCGACCCATTCCACGACATTATCTTTAAGCAAGCTAGAGATTTTAATGATTTGATAAATCACAATTGGAATGGCCTTTCAATTAATTTCTGAAATATCTGTTCCTATCTAAATCACTGAGTCAATTACAGTTTCATCACAAATTTTAAATCTAATTATAAAGCATTAATTTCTTTCTGTGTATACCTATTTTTATGGAAATTAAGCACAAGTGACATTTTCAAATTCATATTGTTACTGGGTCGTATTAGAATAACTTAAATTTATAATAATGATAAATAAATAACTCATTATTCATTAGACATGATAAAAAACTGAATATTGGCATAAATAAGAATATAATTAAAAACTTTTCAGGGAGGTTTATCTTCTTTGCATCCCAGTCTCAGTTTTAATGAAGTTATGTTTTTTGTATCTCTCTATCAGTACAATTATTGTTCACCTCTATTTGAATTAATTCTGCGCTTGTGAGTCACATGTTTTTTTTTCTTCGATTGTTATCTTTGTTTTCCTTTTGTCCCATGAGTATTATTAGAAACATGTATGCAACTGTTGAATTTATGAGACGAAGTGAATATTCCTCAGGGGCGCTAAAAATTATCACTAACCTGGTTGGTAAAGAATAAGTCTAGATGTTATTGGCCAAAAACAAATGAAGCAGACTCCGTCGAAGATATGGTAAAATCAACAACAATGTGCAAGACATCTTGGCCTTGTTATAAAATCTTCAAAATTCATGGTAAATTAGGTGAGTAGGCACATGCAACTATAATTTAATACAAAACATAACAATAGTTGCTAGCAATATGAGTGGGATTATTCCTTCAGCTCCCCAAAAGAAGAAATAGTGGAAGATGCTAATGTACCATTAGGTATGATTAAAATGTATATTGAACATCCTTATTAAAAAAAACTTTATGGTTTTAGAACAAAATGATGTCTTTTATGCATATGTGCTAAGTCCTATATACCTACTCTACACATAAGACAAAATACTAAAAACTCCATTTCTCAAAATTTGGGTAACGATAATAATAAAATGGACCAAGATATGACTCTGCCTTCATTTTCACTTTGTGGTAATGATTATAAACTCCTACGTTCTAGTACAATTTTTGCAATCTAAACTTTACAAGTCATGTTACATGAGAGCATATTACAAACCTCATAAAAAGAGCATGGCCCGTAAAGTTACCAATGCGAAGATGTACCTACTGCTTATTTCAAAATTGTGAAATGTTTTGGACACTCCGTTACCCAACCTCACTCTTTCTGCATGTGGAAATATTTTGCCGATTGGTCATACCCAACAAGAACGACAAACACAAGGTAATTTTTATGCACTTATGTAATTACTTCCGAAAATTTTCTACCCTCATAATCTCTATTCCATTGTTATATGTTGTTCATAAAAATAAATATTGTCCTATTACTAATAGTATCTATTTATAGTTTTTAACGAGAAAAATCAATATTCTTATGAATATTATTGTAGAAGGGGGTATGAAGGCAGTAGAGTATCTACTTAAACGTTTGGAGCTAGAGTGGACAGCGAGCAGTCGAGTAGATAGGACATATTTTAGATACTCAAAAGCAAGCTAAGCGAATTTTGAGACAACGATCGGACGGAATGTTGATTTTTATAAGCCGAACCGGCGAAAGCTTTTTCAGAAAACAAACAGCGTTTCAACGCAAATAGTGTTTCTTAACACTGTTTACAACCTATAAAAAACTTATAACTAAATTTATTTTCAAGTTAATAGTTCAGAGATGTTCATATGTTTTAGGAATTGTGGAGGATATGAACTACAGAGATGTCTAGGAAAAGCGTAAGCCGTTCTAGCAGCCAAGCTAACAACCAAAAGATGCAGCTACCACCCTTACGGGAAAGAACAAACAGTGAAGACAGCAGCGAAGAAGAAAGTGAACACTAATACATACAGAGAATGAGGGGAAGTGGAATCAAGTATAAACTAGAAGCGCAAATAGCCAAACAACAAGTGAAAATGGCCAAACAAGAAGCAGAAAGCCTGAAGATAACAATCCAGAATGGAAGAATAAATTTCAGGGTTAAGGATAGCCATTGAAAGCATGGGAAAATCCTTGACAGACATGCCAAAAAAAGAAGAAAAACCGAAGCCGATCCGCGAGCCTCCGAAGGATGAGACAGAGCACAGAATCAAACCAAGAAGAAGAAGAAACAGACCAGGAAATGGATTTTACGGAAGTAATATCCATAAAGAAGATCCAAAAGGAGCAGCGAGCAGAACAGAAGCGAAGACAAGAAGTCCAGGACCAGCAAACCACAACCAGAGCCCGAACACCACCACCAATAATCATCACGACGACCAAGGGCTTCCCCAGAATCCGAAAGGAAGCCACCAACAGAGGTATATCGATGAGATATACCTACAGTGAAAGGCTAGGAGTCAAAGTACTCGTAGAAAAACCGGACTACATGAAGATTACGGGGTACCTGGAAGAGCTGCAAGGACAAAGCGTAAATTGGTATACCTTCATGGACCAAACAGAGAAGATGAGAAAAGCCGTCATCAAAGGTGTCTCCAGACGAGGACCTAGAAGAAATAAAAGAAAACGTGGAAAGACAAGGAGTAAGTATTAAAAGAATAACACAGCCAAGTTCTAGGTACGGATGAAAGAAGAAGCTGCCTATCTACATGGTGGAATACAAGAAGGACGACGCCGAAAAATTGAAGACAATCCAATGCATCCTGTCAGCAAAAAAAGACAAGAACCTACAAGAAGAGGTAGCAGACCCACCCAGTGCTACAACTGACAAGGATTCCACAATGGCCAGTTCATCTGCCGCATGGAGACGAGATGCGTGAGATGTAGAGGCTCACACCTATCAAATGACCAGGCACTAAGCACTTGGATTGACGAAATAAAGTACGTTTTTTAACGCCATCTAAAAATTGTTCCGGAGATTAAAAGTTGACTTCAATTTGGTATTTTTATTTCTAATTGTTGGCCATCCTGGAGCATAGCAGGTTGCACTCATGTATCAACTTCGATTTTAACAACAACGTCCATTTTGCATAGCTGTATGTTCACAGCACATGTTTTATATTGTTTATTGTTAACTCATCTAGTTGTATTTTCATTCAGGGCGGGTTGTATCGCAGTTGGTTACCATTTGATTAACGCTAACCACTGGTTACAACGTGGTAAGTCGTTGTATCGCCCCCTAACAAGTGGTTATACGTTGGTTAAGACTAGGTTTTCTAACTACTTGATATCTGCTGGTTAACTTCATGTTTTGTCACAGAACGGTTTTTTATTAGCGTTTTGTGTAGTTTGATGTATTGACATAGAGAGGGGATTTTTGTGGAGTTATGCAGTCTTTTTAAATAGACCTCAAAGTAAATAAATAGTTTAGACGTACGATAAATATTCAAAAAGACAATTTGAGAGACTTGGAATTAACTGACGATGAAGACTTTGTGGAGCTAATTGAATTGGTACTATTTCCAAGGGCTCCAAGAAATTTTAGAATAAGAGAAAACCATTTTTTAAAATGGAACAATGGGGAGTTTGCTGCAAGATTTAGACTATCTAAGGAAACTGTCGTGATGATTGTTGACAAAATTAGAGACACGATTTCCTGCACTCAAAATGAGTAAGTTGAAATATTTTTAACAATCACAGTTCATAATATTATATTATTTTTTAGAACCACATCATTGAGTGCTGAAGAGAGAATGTTGGTGACATTGAGGTATTTGGCTACAGGATCTATTTTGTTGTGGGAGACTTTGCAGGTATTGATAAATCTACAGCCAGCCGTGCAATTTATAAGGTTGTATCTAGCATTGCACAACTGCACAGAGAGTTGATTAAAATGCCTGAAACTCAAGATGAACTTGAAATTGTTAAGCAGCAGTTCTATGCAATCAGCCGATTTCCTCGGTGTATTGGCGCTATAGACTGTACACACATCAGAATACAGTCACCAGGAGGTAACAATGCTGAAATTTTCAGGAATCGAAAAGGATATTTTTCATTAAATGTTCAAGCCGTTTGTAGACCTGATCTTGTTATTCAAGACATTGTTTGTCGTTGGCCAGGATATGCTCATGATTCTACAATATTCAATAACTCCAGATTAAGAGCAAGGTTTGAAAATGGTACCTTTGGTAATGCTCTACTTGTTGGTGATAGTGGCTACGGTGTTAGAAATTACTTAATTTCTCCTCTGATAAATCCTGTGCTCCCAGCAGAAATACTTTTCAATGAGAGCCAGATAAGGACAAGGAATCCTATAGAAAGGTGTTTTGGTGTTTTAAAACGACGGTTTCCGGTCCTGGCATTCGCCTCAATGTTAATAAAGTACAGGAAATTGTAGTTGCTTGCACCATATTGCACAATATAGCATGCCAAAGAGTGGATCCAGTTCTTCCAGTTGATCCAGCAATAGAAATGGCAATTCAGGAGACAAATAACATTAATTTCCAAGTAGTGCCAGACATCCCTAGGTTTAACAACAACAACGCAACTAGATACAATTTAATACATCAATCTTTTCAAGGATTATAGATTTGTTATTAATTATTATGTAATATTATTTTATCAATATATTTATGTTTGAATGTTTTTTGTATCAATCTCTACAAACAAATGTTTATAGTTTTACACTATTACTGTTAATATGAATGATATATTTTTTCAACTATCAATTCACATCAATTCTTTAATAATAGCTTTATTGAAGTATTTGCCTCTCGTCATGGTTATTTACCAGACAAATATCAAAAACATTGTGCAGGTCCATAAATAAAACTCATTATTTCTAATTTTGTAATAATTTTTTCTCTTCCAATTTTAAAATTGACATTTTAATTTCATGTTCTTCTTTTCTGAACTTAATTTCTATTTCATGTTTTTCTCTGGATTGCTCTATTTCTAATTCGTGTTTTTTATATTATGGCTTAACTTCTGTTTGTGCCCTTCAAGTAAACAAAGTTTTAGTGTTGTAGCACTGTCTTCTTTTGCTTTAGCCCAGTCTGACAACTTTGTTTTCAAACAATTATCTAAAACAAAACATATATAATTTCTATTATAAAACATAATTCACAACCTACCTCTTGTCCTTGTTCCACTGCTTTCATTAACTAGAAGTTTTTTCGAAATAGGTGTCCTTAAATTTTCTACAGATGCTTTGGCCCAATCATTTGAATATGAAAAATTCTTAGTTGTAAAATTAACCGAGCCAGAACAATTTCCTACATTGTCTCCCATTCCAATAATGGCTTCATCAGAGTCATCTCTATTGTCAGCAATTTCTTCAATTACAAAATCTAGAAAATACATTTCTGTTTAAATATGGTTCTTCAAGCTGGATATATAAGTAGTAATGATAATAATTGTCCTTCATAAGTAAAGTACAAAGCAAGTAATAGTGACCTAATGAGGAGTCCAAAATTTTCTAGTGTTCACAGTACTACTTACCAGGTACATCACCATCACAAATGGCGTCAAATCCAGTCATTTGGGATCCAATTATCTCTTTTATCCCGGATTCAATGGGACCATCTACAATATGTATGGATGAACCACCTCCAGTACCATATTGGTATTTTTTTCTTCGGCAAATTTTTTCTTTGCATTTTTTTTCAAATTTAAATATTTATTTTTCAACAACTCCGTTGATCGAAAATTGTCTCCGCAATTACTGTTGAATTCCTTTGTTAAGTGGAACCACACCAGATGCTTCTTTTTATTGGCTTCGCTATCCGTCTGCTTATTTTCAATAACATTTGAATGTTTCTTTACCAAAGAAACTAGCTCCCTTTCCTCTTTTGCAGAGAAGTTGGTTTCCCGCTTTCTCTTGCTATCTAGAAAAGATTTACAAATAAGATTTATGAAAACTAGTATTTCATTATACTTACCCATAATTAATAAAATAACCCTAATATCTAAACTCTAAACTGATTTAAAATATGCTAAATACTAATTATTAATAAATAAATCTTATACAGTGTGACCCATTTTTAATGGAAACACCCCCCTAAAATTTGAAGTTGTAAACAGATTTTAATAATTTTTTTTTGAAATGTCAAGTACTAAAAGGTCTACCTTGGGACAAAATTTGAAATGTTTATTCCAATTTTCAGGGCATACTACGATATTTTTTTCTTAGTCGAAAATCGAGATTTCTTATTAGCGATTTTTTTATTGAAAAAATCACTACGCCACTGGATTCAGAGTACCTCTAAACAGGTGTGACCAAAATTTCATGGAAAAATATTCATTAATAACAAAGTTATGACAACTCAAAAATTCGAAAACTCACACAGCTAACAGTCACAAAAAACACCCTATGTCAACAGATATAGCCATTAGAATATTTTTTATGATTTCAACAATAAAGTGCCTTCCCAAAAAATCAACGTCTGGTGTGGGATATTGAACGAACGTAATATTGGTCCTTTTTTCTTTGAGGAAAACATAATGCGCAGAGGTTTCTAGAATTTTTAAACACATAGTTTTGGGATGCTATTCACGAGCTTCCAATCAATGAACGATCAAATTTAATTGTCCAGTTAGATGGATGTTCAGTTCATTTTGCCAGAGCTGTGAGGCAATGTCTTAACGAACATTTTCCAAACCGATGGATAGGCCGTGGTAGTCCGTTTATAGAGTGGCCACCCAGATCTCCAGACCTCAAGTTTTGGGCTTTTTTCCCTGGGGACTTCTCACACAAAAGGTTTACAAAAACCGCTCAAGAGATAGAAATGAAATTTGTGCAAGAATTCGACAGGTATGTGCAGATATTACCCCACAAGAACTAAGGAACGTAATCAGAAACATTCGTAAGCGCTACGACAAATGTATCGAAATACGTTGTGGATTAGTAGAGGCTTCTAGAATATGAGTTTGAATCAATTGATACACTGAAAAAAATTATTAAAATCTGTTTACAACTTCAAATTTTAGGGGGGTGTTTCCATTAAAAGTGGGTCACACTGTATAAGCTAACTTAATAATAATAATTATTAACAAAAACTACACAACTCAATTTATATTTAGGTTGAATTTTAAAAAGTATGCTAATATAACAATATAACATCAATCACGATCGACAAACAACGTCAAAGTACAACACACGAGGGTGTGGTACAACATGAAGTTAGGTAACAGTTCTACCAACACCACAAAACTCTCAGTTACGTGACCAGCAACTAACTATCTGCGCGGCAACTGGTTAAAAGTTAACCATTTGTTTCGTAACCAGTGAGTTAACCAACTGCGATACAACCCGCCCTCAATTGCTAGTCTGTATAATAGCTTAATATGAGTGGAGAAGTAAAGAAATGCTGTGTGCCAGGGTGTACTGATAAACAGGCGAAAATGTAAGTGTACATTTATTACTACAAAAGGTATTTATGTAAATGTAAACTTCCATCAACTTTTAATAATTAATAGCAGTTAAAGGATTAGAATGGGTACATTACAAATTTTTCTCAACCATGTTCAAGTTTAACTCAACTTTTTAAATGTGGATGAATTGTTTTCTTTCAAACTTGATTATTACCTATGTATTGAGGGAATCATTTTGTTGAATTTAATAGTGATAATTATTGGGTGATAATTAAAAATTAGCACGTATATTTGAGTTAAATATGTGAGAATTGAAAGCATTATATGGGGATTATCTTAATAGAGGGCTTTGAAGATATGGGCCATGGCAGAAGAGAGGACCACATAGCAGACCATGCTTTGGTATTAATAGTAAGAGGCATTAAGAAGCCATGGAAAGCTCCCTTGCCTTTTCATTTGGCCAGAAGAGGTGGCGCAAAAACTCCACAAGTAAAAAATCTATTGAGTCAGGTTTTAGCAGAACTTATCTTAATAGATTCAAAACCGGTGACAGTGATTTGTGACCAGAAAAATTCGGCTGTCCTTAATCAGCTAATGGCGGAGACTAAGCAAAATTATTTAAGGAACAATAACGGCAACTACAGGAAAGGTTCTGTTGAAATAGAACAATGCCAAATATACCCTATTTATGATCCTCATTTAATAAAGGGTATGAGGAACAATTTAATTAAAAAGAACCTTAATAATATATAAAAGAAAACACCACAAAAACTGCCAAGTGAGAACATATTCGGAAACTCTGAGTTTGAAGGCTTGGCATCAGATGGATTGAACGTTCTACCCCACCTCAATGATGAACACATTTATGAAAAAAAATGAAGATAATGAAGGTACGATCTGCGGCTCAGATATTCAGCCAAACAGTTGCTGCTACTCTTCAACTAGTAAGCAGACTTGGTGAGTTATCCATTTAATCTATTTATTATAATACTTTCACAATGTACTCCGAATAGTGATCATATTTCTATTGTATTAACAAAAAATTTGGGGGATAAAAATAGAAAATATGACTAAATTATTCAACATGCCATCAATAACATCAAGTTTTAACAGACAAAGGATGCAATAAAAAAGTTGGAATGTAAAAGGTATCAGCCCTATTTTCCAGGAAATAAATTTCATTTTACTTTCACGGACGATCGACACGTAATAATAAAAACATCTGATGGCATTTGAAAATTTTTGTCATGGTAACACAACTTTTATTTGAAACAAACCTATGTGATTGCAATAACTATAGTGTAGCTATTTTATAATGAAAAATAATGAATGAGGCATGGTTTTGGTAATCGCTATAGCTGTCAGCTTAACAAATCAATGAATGCAGCCTTTGTTGGCATATGCTATATCGGTTTGTAACAATATGCACACCTACATTAAAATTACTATATAACTATAACTTTTTACAGATTCACAACAGGTCATTGGAAGCAATGCAGAGGATGCAGCAGCTTTGTTGTCGTTCTTTGATCATCTGTTCGATTCATTCAATGGATATAATAAGAATTTGGGCCATGGAAAGATATTAAACTGCTGTTTAAGCGAGACATCTGACCATATTCGTTTTTGGAAGAAGGACCACTGCTGAGCACAATGAAGTTCCAGAAAAATCTCGGACAGGGAACTGGCACTACTACTTAAACATTGGGCATTTAATATTAAAAATATTAAAGCAATATGGAACATATTAAAAGTCAACGGTTTTCAGTATCTCTTGCCGAGGCGTTTAAACCAGGACCCACTTGAAAACTCGAGCCATGGAAAGATATTAAACTGCGGTTTAAGCGAGACATCTGATCATATTCGTTTTTGGAAGGAGGACCACTGCTGAGCACTATGAAGTTCCAGAAAATCTCGGACAGGGAACTGGCAATACCACCAAGCCTTAAACATTGGGCATTTAATGTTAAAAATATTAAAGCAATATGGAACATATTAAAAGTCAACGGTTTTCAGTATCTATTGCCAAGGCGTTTAAACCAGGACTCACTTGAAAACGCCTTTGGGCAGTTGCGAAGTTTTGGCGCCCTAAATTCACACCCTTCAAGTGCTAAGTTTGTAGGTTTTTTAAACGTTGTTTTTTAACACAACAATGTCATTTTATAAGCGCACATTTAATTGCGAAAATGACACTTGTGAAAATATGTTTATTTCACTGGGTAAATTGTTTAACCAGTGTTCCATCAGCCGAAAATGTGAATAAAAATATAAGTTTACAACCAAATCGACCTAACGACATGACACTGTCTGCAACGCTGCAGCAGTTGTCAGCAAATTATGTCAGTGGATTTAGTTTGAAAAAAATAAAAAAGAGTATAAAATGCTCCCAACTGCCATTCATCTTTATATGGCACAGGCACTACAGCACGTCATGCACTCATTTCTGCTAGAGAATATGGTGGTGACATTGCTAGAGGGTTACAATATCCAACTCCTGCATTTGCCTTTGATTGGATAATTAAAAAATATACGCATTTTTAAATAAGGAGCCATATAGTAGTGTTTTGTCACAAGAAATAGGTAGTTATACGAAAGAAACAGTGCAGTTTGATTTTATTTCTTGTGAGAAAGAACATGTATCGGACTAGATTAATTCAATTATTGAATTTTCGATAAGAACAATTTTACATAATTGGTGCAGAAATGTAAATCGTATTATCTGGCAAAGCGAAGTACTCGGGAAAAAAATTGTAAAATCACAAGCTTTTACAATTTATAAAAATCGATTAAAATAACAAAAAATTAAAAAACATCAACACATCGTCCCAGTGATAATTTATTTCAATTTATTTATTTAAAAAAACGCTATTTATACAGTTTCTTAATATAGTTAATTATATCATATATTTAGCGGCAGTTCTTAATAAATTTATATAATATGTTTCTCAATATACCTAATGTAAAATGCTGAAAATTACTTCCTTACCTACCACTATAATGTAATCTACAAATATGCACCTAATTGATTTAACACTTGTTTTATGCAGAGCGTATATTATATCAAAGAGTTTTTCATTTATTTAATTTAACAAAAATGGTAGCTATCCTATATTATGTTAAACGAATAAAAATTATATGATAATTATAAATAAATAAATACAATTGGACCGAGCTATGCATCACTTGACTAAGCGGCAGGTCATCGTTTTTCTGGATTTTTATGCCATCTAGTAGTAAAATATGTAACTCAAGAAAACATATTTGTATTCTGTGTAAATATTAATTTATTAAAATCGCAGAGCGCTTTCGGCTATCAAGCCATCTTCAGTGCCTACTCGTCAGGTATGCTAATTTTTTAAAATTGAAAGAGTGTCACTTCAACATCCGTTAGACGAACACGTGTTCGGAGTTCAATCTAAAATAATTTTAACAAAATTTTTAATAATTTTTAATATCTAGATTTAACAAACCCTAAACAGGGGATCATTTTAATTTTAATGTTATCCTATATTTTTAATTTATGACGTCAATGTGTTGTCAAAGTTTCTTGTATAAATTACCTGACGAGTAAGCACTGAAGATGGCTTAATAGCCGAAAGCGCTCTGCGATTTTAATAAATTAATATTTACACAGAATACAAATATGTTTTCTTGACTTTCGAGTCATGTGCTATAAAGTATTCACCAAATATGTAACTTACTTTAGAAAAAATGCAGAACACGGAGAGACATAAACAATTTTTTTTTAAGATAAAGCTATGCGCCAATCAAGTTATAGAATAAAATCCGATTTGCATCACGTGTCTAAGAGCCAACTAATGCGGCGTTAGTTTACATCAGTTGACCAACCGACTTTGCGAGTTTGCATTACTTGACCAACCGACGGTGCAAGCGGCGTTTGGCGTTTTTATATTATATTTAGTGAAGTATGTGTTTAGTGCGTTCAGTCTTGTTCGGTACTCGGTAGTATTACAAGTTGTTATTGAAAGATATTAATTTAATTATTTGTTTCCTACATATTTTAAACGATTTTATGTTGGAAAAATGTTGAGAAGAACAGCTTTAACCATAAGAAGTGCGCAGGAATTAATAAATATAGGGGTAAGTTCTTAATTATTATGCTAATATTTATTTTTTGATGTTGACATAACCTTAAATTTTTCGTAGGAGAATAATGAGGAAAATTTTCCACCAAATAATTCTGCAGTAGAAAAAATAAAAAATGAAGGTACAACTTCGGAGCAGCATAGTTTTCCGGAAGTGAGTATATTACTTTATTAATGTTTTTGTATTGATACCTAGAGTTGATTAATAAGGTTGGATATATTATGGCACCATATATCTTTTTTATTTTAGGAACAAACAGATCATTATGGTAGCGACTCACCTACTTATACAAACCTTTTGCCAGTAAAAAATAAAGACGATAGTGAAAATATAAAAACTAATGTTCCAAATGATATAGAATTACAGAATAAAGAAAACGATGACCCAAGTGAGAATATACCAAAAAATAATGATCTAAATAACTTAGAAATACAGAATGAACAAAACGATAATGACCCCAAAGAAAATATACAAAATAATGTTCTAAATGACATAGAAGTTCAGAATGATCAAAACGATAATGACCCAAATGAAAAACATGCTACTCTAGGTCGACCCAGAAAAGGAAGAAAAAGGAAATATCCGTCACAGAGAGAACCATTAACTGCATTCAAAATAAAGGCTACATTATCCAAAGAGGATCTGTAAAAATGCCAAAAGAATTCAGACAATATCTATGTCGCTGCGATTGCTTAAATAAAGTTGGGATAGAAAGGGCACAAGAACAATACAAGAAATTTTATAGTGTAACATCCCACGATGCTCAAAGAGCACTTATTTGTGCAATGGTAAACGACTTCCCGATCAAGAGAAAAAGAAATAAAAACTCACAAAAAAGAAACAGGTCAAGGCGGTTCACTATAAACGATGTTACCGTATGCAAACCATTTTTTCTGCAGACGTTAAGAATCTCGAGTGGTAAAGTAGATCTGGCTATTAAGAGCATGAAAAAAACAGAAGGTGTTAAAGATTTAAGGGGCATAGGCGGTGGAAAAAAAAATTTCCGAACAGAAGCATCAAGAAGTAACCACATATATTCAATCTTTTCCAAAATATAAGTCCCATTACGTCAGAGAAACAACAAATGCTATGTTTTTGCGTTCAGATACTACACTACCGATAATGTACGACTTATATAAACAAGAAGTAATGTCTCCTGTATCATTCTCGAAGTACAAGCATATTTTTTTGACCTGCTATAATTTAAAAAAAAAAAACCTTTAAAAAAGGATACGTGCAATACTTGCGACAGACTTAACATTTTAGAAAAGAGTGGTACTCAGCAGCAGCAAGATATGTACCAAAAGCAAAAAGTCTCATTTAAAATCGGCTGAAGAATCAAGGATGTTATTAAAAAGCGATAGAATGAGGGCTAAAGACGATAATAATTTAGAAGTTTTATGTTTTGATCTGGAAAAAACGCTACCTTTGCCCCGAATTCCTACAAACGTAGTTTTTTATAAACGCCAACTTTGGTTATATAATATGGGTATACATACTTCCAAAAATAACAAAGGTTATTGTTATGTTTGGTTGGAGGGAGATGCAGGCCGTGGTGCACAAGAAGTTGGATCTGGTTTGTTCAGACACATTATGAATGACCCAGATATGCAGGACTGTAAGTCTTTGATTCTTTGGTCGGACAGTTGTGGAGGACAAAACAGAAACATAAAAATTGTCCTCATGTTAAAAGCAATTCTTGATGTCCATCCATCCTTGAGCAAAATAACATTACTATTTTTGACATCTGGTCATAGTTTCTTCCCAAATGACACAGATTTTGGAGACATTGAGTGTGCATTAAAATTGCAACAGAGACTCTATTCTCCTAATGATTACATAAATATCATGAGGGGGCGCAGACGCAAGAATCCTCTTATTGTACATAGGATGGAACGAGAACACTGGGCGTTCAGAAAAAGCTATTGTTAATAGAAAATCAGATATTAGGAACAATAAAATGAACTGGTTTAAATTTAAAGAAATAGAAATGCAGAAGGAAAAACCATTCAGTATTTTTGTAAAAAGTAATGATTTTCAAAGCGAGGCACAGGAAATCCATATAGAAAGGAAAAGGGGCAGACCATCTGAGACAAGAAAAAATTTTAATGAATACTTAGACCAACTTTGGCCAAATGGTAAAGCAATATCCACAAAAAAACTTGATGACCTAAAATTCCTTTTACCATTTATACCAAGAGACGATCAAAAATTCTATAAAAAACTAATAGGAGATCCTAATCTAGAAGAAGACATAGATGGACTTGATATTGAGACACTAGATTTTGAAGTAGAAGAAGGACAAGATAAAATAGAGTTATAAAAAGTATTAAAAAATAATGTTTTTCGTTGAATAATGTTCCTTTTATTTAAATAATGTTTTCTAACTACTTTAAAAATAAAAAAAATTTATTTAAAAATGTGTTCTGGTATGCCCTATCTGTCTTAAATATGTATACTACTATAAAACCTAGTACCTATCAGCTAATACAAAAAATTTAAATCAAAAGCATAATAAAAATTAAATAATTCTTTGCAGTAAGAACTTACAACAGTTTGTTGTATAAAAGGAAAATGATATTAATAATAAATTATTTCAAGTCAAATGCCTTGCAATGGTTTTGCATAATATGACCAACAGTCAAAAGTGGTACATAGTCATATTATGCAAAACCTAAAAATACCTATAACCATAAAAATCATCAACTGGAAAAGCGGCTTTTTGCTTATAACAGCTGTCACTTGTGTTTTATAATAAAAATATGCAGGAACCAAATAATTTCCAACTGTTTGAGCTTAATCTGACATGTTTTCCATTTTTGAGAACGTGAAAAAGTAAAACGCGTTTTTTTCAAAATCGTTAAATTGTCGCTTAGTCAACCGATGTGTAACGCGGTCCAATTGATCAATTAATTTTATGAATGAAATATAGTTGACATTTATAAACATCTTACATTGCTTTGAACATTTTTTGTAAATTTTAATATTTCTAATACTCAAAGGTAATACACTCACCGGCACGAAAAACGGGCACCCCAAATGTTTTCCCAAATTGAACATAATTTAGGTATTGTACGAGAATCTCAATAATGCAAAAGTTATTATGTTGCATTTACTTCTGCGGTTCCGGTAGGCTATAGATTTTCAGTGATTTTCGATAAGAATACAACAAGTGTGTTAATGATTATCGAAATAAAAATTTCTTCGATTTTGAAACCACACTCGCGCTTACGCGACAATTTGTTTCGAAAAAGAGAAGAAATTTTCGATAATCATTAATTACACGAGTTGTATTTGTCAAGATTATTTCTTGATACAATAATTCTGACGTTTCTTTAATAATTTGACATTTTCTGTCAGTCACTAGATTTTTGATATCGATTAAAACAACTAATGACAACGCGAAACACACAGATAGGAAAATTGCATGTATCCAATCAGGTGCCGAAATACAAAATCGAAAACATGGTGTTTTCAGATATCAATCCTCATATTTAAACCAATCGAAGGCGCGTATTTTGTATTGAGTGAAATAATCACTAATAAATTTGAGGTTAGGTTAAGTGTTCATTCATGTTTTATGGTTTATTACTTGCTAATGTCAATCAGTGCGAATTACAAGAAGTCTTTAAGCACAGAAACTGTTGCATCTATTGTTACTCTTATTCAAGTCAAATTTACGTGGCTAACAGATTTGGGGTATCACGCAGTACCGTGCAAAGTGTATTCACACGTGTTATAGAGACGGTAGCTTACATTCGACGTCCTGGAACTGATACCCAGAGAAGAACTACTCATCGAGATGACTGAACGAACAGTTAGAAGAAGGTTGAATGAAGCTAATCTGAAATCCTGAAGACCAGCTTTAGGACCAGAACTTTCCAGAGAACATCGTGTAGCCAGATTACAATTCGCTAGGGAGCATTAAAATTGGAATGCATACGACTGGAGCTGTGTGTTGTTTACCTATGGATCCAGATTTTGTTTACGAGCTCCAGATGGTCGCGAGAGAGCCTGGAGAAGAGAAGGTGAACGATATGCTGAGTGCACTTTCAGCCCTAGACTGTTTTCAAGGGGGTTCAGTTATGGTGTGGGCTGGAATATCTTTAGAGGCACGAACAGAATTGTACATGGTCCCTAGAGGATCTGTGACTGCAGATAGGTACACAAATGAGATCCTACAAGATTATGTTGTTCCATATGCACCATTTATTGGTGACAGCTTCATACAGATGCATGACAATACACGCCATAATACCGCCCGCATTGTTACGAAATATTTGAACGAAGTTGGTATAACCCGGATGGCATGGCCAGCGCGCAGTCCCGATCTAAATCCAATCGAGAATATTTGGGACTTGCTAGGTGGAAGAATTCGAGACCGGGTACCTGCTCCTCTTACCTTGGATCAGCTCAGAGTGGATCTCCTAGAGGAATGGAAAGCAATTCCACAGAATGAAGTATTCAACTTAATTAACAGTATGCCTAAAAGAATGATTGCCATTATACAGGCTCGTGGAGGTAATACGAGGTATAAATTAGTTAGAGAAGTGATAAATAAAACTGGTTTTCTAAATAGTTTTTTGTGTTTATGATGATAATTGTATGACTGCTAATAAATTTCTTTTCTTTGTGATAATGTTAACAAGTGTCATTTTCTTGAAATAGAAGCTTCTCGAAAACATTTTTTGAAGAAAGCATACTTTGAAACATGTACCAATGCCAGCCTACCGTTGACAAAGGTTACAATAAAAAAATAGAAAATTTAGGCATTTTAATATAAAAGTTGTAGGGCTAGATGATAAGCAAATCTTGCATATACATTTTTGTTCGAGTTAGATACTCTCAGCAACTTGCTCGTCATACTACGAGTCACAATATTATGCGAGATATGATTTTTTAAATGTTCTTTTTCATACATAAATATTACTTATATATGAAAGTACATCTTATGTTGCATATATATCTTCTATAGAGTAGTCTGGTTGGGTATCGTCTACCTTTTTTGTAAATAGTTTTCAGTATATAATTTTGTTTTGTTGATAAGGTTTTCAATGAATTTTCATATAATGCTCCCCAAACTAGTGTTCCATATTTCAATAGCGATTCCACTAGGGATTTGTATACCAAAATCAATACATTTCTACTCAAGATATCTCTTAACTGAAAAAATTTATAAATTAGTTTTCTAATTCGCTTTGTTAAATATGATACATGTTGGTCCCATTTTATATTTTTATCTACAATGCTTTGCTATCTATGTCAAGTGTTAAGAGAGAATTTATATAAAGGGTGAAGTGCCCTGAGGCACACTCACACTCACTAGTTGTGGTTCACTCAAACTTTTATTGACTTTTACATATTGTGAGCGGTTGTTTAGATAGTCTTTGAAGAGACTCAACAGAATACCACGAACTCCATAACGCTCTAACACTTGTAGTTATTTTTCATGATGTACCGTGTACCATGATGTACCTTTGCCAAATCCAAGAATACTGCGATACATTTTTTATTGTAATATTTTGTGTAATTAAACTAATTGGGCGATAATTTGAAATTTTATTTTTGTCACCTGCTTTTTGAATGGGGGTTATCACAGAGCTTATAAATTGTGTGGGGAATTTTCCATTCCAAAATATTAAGTTAATGATATGGCTAAGAGGGTGCAGAATGTATTATGCAGTTAGTTTTAATAAAAAGGGTGTGACTCCATCATAACCAGGTGCACCATTTTTAGTGTGGAGTAATACTTAATTTTCTGTAATAGGTGTTAAAAATAAGGAGTTATTATTAATGGGAATATTATTTAATGAGAAATTGTGCGGTATATTTATTTTCTCGATCATTTCAGTGCATATGCCAGTGAAATATTTATTACAAAAATTTGCCATTTCTTTATTGCTATTGAAAGTTTCTCCATTATCATCGCATATATCGATATATCTATTATACTTTTTTCAGACTTATCATTTGTTGCTTCAGTAATTACTTGAGAGAAGAGAACGCACCACCACTTAGTAGAGCGAATGAACTGATCTGGTATACAGACGGATCTAAATGAACTCGGCACCGGAGCGGGCATATACAGCAAGACGAGCAAAT
>CAJUYG010003291.1:9674-32121 GCA_910591675.1 Galerucella calmariensis
TCTTGTACATTCTCTTCACGAAGAACAATCTTTAAATAATCAAACATTTGATCTAACAATTCACTTTCGATTTCACCTTTTTTTATGACGTACCAAATAGAAGTTTCGAAAAAAGGTCTCAAAATCATAGGTTGTATACTCCGAGCCAAAAATTTTAAATTTTTAAAAATGAATAAGACATCTTCATCCTGAAACAATACAAACTTCATGTTATTACGTCATGGTAATTATGCGCTAAAGTCTGTCCCAATGGTGTTGAATGCACATATCGGGGGTTTGGACCATAAAATAGTTGTAAGCCATGGGCGCGACGGAACTACCTGTCCCGTAACATGTACAACTCAATTTCATGTTAATATTTAAATCTAATTACATGTATAGAATAAAATGTTGAGTAGTTATAGTAGGGGAGCCCAAGCGGGGATTTTGTATGCGATCTGAACTGAGCAGTTTAATATTAGGGAAGAATCTTTGTATTAGGTTGAGTACTTTTACCGAGTTAGGTTACTCAATATAGTGGCGTAGGTCTAGTGCAGTCGATCAGATTAGTAAAAAAAATAAATCCTCAAAAAAACTCGAGCGCATCAGATTTAAGCAAAATAAGTTAATTACATGCAGAAAACAAAATCCCTTCAATAATCTGACGGTTTGAGCGTGACTTAGAAATTTGAGCGAATCACTAAGCTGCAAAAAAAAATCGTCACCTTGAAATACTCAAGCGCAATTTTTTGTTATTTTAAAGAAAATACTTTGAAATTTATAAAAATAGCATAATCTGCTGATTTCAATGTTCCTACCTGCCTACCTGCTACCTGCCACTAGCGATTTGTCAGACTAATATCTCTCTGTACACAGGAATTCGTAGACTGTTTACGCTATTGAACACTGACGCGATTGAGGATTTTTTCGTAACGGTTTTTTTTGCATTTTAAAAAATTAATACTCGCCCCCCCCCCACTAAACAGGTATACATCACATAAACTTTTTTCTTTAACATATAATCTACGCGATCCAATAGGTTTTCGAATGATTGGAGTAACAACACATTTAGCCCTCTGACCTCCCCTACTATTAGTATTCGGCAACTAGCAAGTAACGTCTATTCGTCTAATCAAGATCAAGTTTTTCTCCAACACCTATTTGACGAGTTAACAAAAGTGCATATTCTTTGCGAGAAAGAACATTAATCCAGTACGTTCATGATGATCTTGTGCACCCAAACCCCACAAGTTCTGTTCGCGACATAATTACAAACTGTGCCAATATGATAGGGATAGGAGAATCAAAAATTTATAGATTTTTACGAGAGAGAAAATGCCGGAACCTCGGTAAACCTATTCCTCACCCGAGGAAGAAAGTATTATAAATTGACGACGATGTTAAAAACAGTGTTCGTAGAAAAATGCATGGTATGTATTTCACAAAGGAAATACCAACATTGGACAAGATTGTGCAAGCCGCTCAGAATGACGAAAACCTTCCAAAACTATCAAGATCTTGAGTATGGAGAATTCTTTATGGAATGAGCTTTCGGTGGGAAAAACAGAACAGAAAATATTTTCTTATCGATAGGCCGGATATTGTTTGCTGGAGACGAGAATACTTAAAGCTACGTTTTCCTCCACATTCGCAGGTCGCTAACGACTGCGATCAAAGTAGCAACGTTTATATTCGTTGACAAATTTTGCAGAGATGTTTTCCTCCGATCGGATCTTGTTAAATATTCGTCAACAACATTTTATATCAGTCGCTTTTATATTAATAATTATTGTATTATTATATTTTTCTGCTACACTTACATTATCAGGCTTGCTTCTTCAATTAGCACTAGAGTCTGACGGAAGGCGGGAAAAGATATTGTCGATGTTTAAAGACAGGCAGTATGAAGGATTTCACTCTATTTTGATTAATTAACATTTGGTTGATAGTGAATCAAAATTTAAATAATTTTTCCGAATACAACATAACCTTTAAAACACTAGCCTACCTGAAAAATCGTCACGAATCAGTCGCTTGTCTGCCCCCAAAGAGGTCTCGCGACCGGCGACTGAGCGAATAGCGACTTAATTTGGGTAGCAGCTACTCAGTAGCGAGTAGGAGAACACTCCCGTTTAAATACATGAATAGGTGTCTTGGAGAATAATTCGTCGATACTTTTTCGCGGCTACTAGCGACTGGCAAATGTGGAGGAAAACGTACCTTAAGGTCAATCCGAAAATATAGCATCGAATGTAAGAATATTTTCTATTTGGATGAAACCTGGCTAAATGAAGGATACACTGTATCGAAAGTCTGGCAAGATAAAATATACTGAATTCCCGACAAGTTAAGACTTCCCTATGGAAAGGGACGTAGGCTTGATATAACCCATATAGGCAGCGAAGAACGGATTTTTGAATAAAGGATTATTGGAATTTCAATCTAATAGGCATGACGACAGTATCAAAAATCGTCGATATAATGGTTTTAGGGGAAAGTTCATATAAAAAAATTCAAAACACTGCTTTAGTTTTATTTAAAAAATTCAGATTATTAACATTTTCAATAAAATAAAACATAAAAATACTGCAATCGGCCATTTTGACTGAAACACCAATCACAGCGCATGACGTCACGCTTAGGTAAACACCGCTGTCAGTCAATACTCAATACACTCATTTTCTGTGTTTTGTTGTTGTGAATACTACTGATTACGCATTGGGATTGATCTTTTATTATTTTACGTATGATTTTTCGTCTCCACTCTACTATAACAATGAAACCAAGCTTTGTTAAGGCAAATAACTAAAATTTGCCCAGGATTGATATAATGATGTTGGGCGATTTCCTCGCAACAAATCAAGAATTTTGCTCGTCTGAGTTTAGAAACGTAAAAACTTCCTTGTAAGTGAATTTTGTATTTATCTTCACTCTAGATACAACCAACTTAGATATAATCAAACTAGTTTTAAGCTCATGCGAGTTTATTTAACTTTCATAGGTTGGCATATAAATTTATGGGGCATACATCCTGGTTTCATACGTACTTGTGATACTGACCCCATATCACATGATACTGCATATAATTTTCCATATCATCTGGCAAATGCAAAAAGAAAAGTAAACCATTGAAATTGATAATAAGAATTATAGAGAAGACCAAAACAAACATAACCTCAATAAATTAGATATTTCATACCCTCAATATTTCAACTATTTCACGTCAAACAAACGTTTTAAGTTTGAGAAATATAAATATAATAGGATAACATACTCACAAGTGGTCTTCACAGAAATAAAGTGGCCAATTCGTGACTACGTCGTTCGGGTTTCGCCTTGCGAGCTTCAACCACTTATCTCTTATCTATCATTTTCTTGTTTGGAACATGTACAAACACTTTGTTGGGTGTTCTTATTGATGTGTTTTTACACTGCGGTACTGCACACCACTTATAAACTTTGGAATTCATTTTTATGACACGAATTTATTTAATGTTTTGTTTACTTTCTTCGCTACGCATAGACACAATGACATGTTTACCTAGGCGTGACGTCAGAGCCGACGCCATGACACCTGCGAGCTGTTTTCGCGCACTATTTAAAGAATATCAGTAAAATGGCTTCAAACTTCGTTAAACTTAAGTTAATTATCGAAATAAAGGTTTTTTCGTAAATAGTGAATGTGTACCCACATGACGGAAGAGTATTTCAAAATCTATCGTCACGCCTATTCAAGCAAAGACGAAAAAAGGACAGCTGACGTTTTTGAGAAATATTTCCAACAAATGATCGAATACATTCCACAGAATTCAGTTATTCTAACGGATAACGCCAGCTGTCATTCTCGATTAGTGAAAAAGCTTCCCACAAGTTCATGGAAAAAAGCGGCGATAATTGTGCCAAAATAATAAATAAATCCTAGTCCATTTGCATTTTATTACCTAGTGTTATTTGACCGATTACGTTTTCCGTTTATTATAGGCGCTGTGTGCTATCAACTCAATTGAAACAAACTTTAATAATACAAAAGTGGTTATCAACATAAATAAAATTTTATTTACAAAATTTAGGTATAGACACCAAAAAACATTTCCAGAAAAATATAATAATAATAGTATATTGTGAGACAAGGGTAGAAAATGAGCTTTAGCAGTACAAGACTATCACATGCACGAGCAAGCGTTAGCGAAGTGAGGGCAGCTTATAGTTAAAACGTCTCCTGCATGTGTCACACAACTGTTTTTCGCCTACCCAATAAACCAAAAACCAGGAAAATATAACAAAAAACTTTCGACATATACTGGCGTTTATTTAAAAAATTTATTTGAAACGTCAAATTATTCAAGTGACAGATTGTGAAAAACTTGAAAAATCATTGCATTATGATTTTTCCGCCTTTGGGATGCTAATTTTTGGTAGGAGAAAAATACTTTTATCGCCAACCGTCAGTAAAGCCATCAATTATCAGATTGATTTCCGGAAGTAAACAAACAGTTTACCTTCCTTTACTTTATCTATATTCGGCAGGTAAAGTATTTTGACTTTGACATTACTCGAAAATCATCATCTGTCAGTGTCACGCTTCTCCCAATCACGGCTCCATAATAGTTTTATTGCGATTTATTTATAACAAATTGTTGGAGCTCCTTTAACTTCAGGAATTATTTTTTACTACTTTGACTTTAGGAAATAACTTTTATAATGCTTCAGGGTGTACCTTCAATTTAAATATAACAAATAATAAGTAGATTTGTTCTATAAATGCTGTTTACTTTGTCATAATAAAATGCAATGAAATATAGGTACCTCAGTTTCTTATATTCTGAATTCTGAGCAGTTGGCGATAAAATTTTGTATGCACCACGTCAGTAAAGTGTCTTTATCGGACTCTATTCGCCTCGCTTCGCTCGTCTCATAATTTCAGACTCGTCCGATAAAGAATCACTTTACTGCCTTGGTACATAAATAACTATTTCCTTCAGTAGCGCGAAAATTACTACATTCGAATGAGATCGTAAAGTCGACAAATGCCGAGGATTTTGTTATTTTACGCTCTAGAGCAAATACATTAGATAGTAGAGTATTATCTGGTAACTTGATGTTCATTCATTGTTTTTCTTGGTCATGGCTAATCCCACCAAATTTATGAAATAAGCGAGCGAACAAAATTCCTTTTTTTGCCCTAGTGTAAAGGTTATCCACTGATATAGTAATTAGTAATTTTATGAACGACCATAGGTTATTCGAGCCACTTTCAAACGATCGCCACACTCGGTTCCGCGTCTGTTACTTTACGCTCTAAATACATAAATAACTATTTTCGCCTACCTTATCGGAAAACCCATCGAATGAACACCAAAAATAGGGCGGAGAGTATTGTTTAGCAATCCAAGGGCGGAATAGTTATTTATGTACCAAGGGTATAAATGGATGTTTATGCCCTGAGGGCGACGTCTTACGAAGCCGAGGGCCTCTGGCCCGAGGGTATACACATCTGTTTATGCCTGCGGTACATACAAACTTTTATGTCATACTAGTTCGTTATTGCAATCCAATCTCAATACAAATCAGTGTTTTGAAAAATCCGGTTTGAATAAATAGGTGAATGTTGACAAACGTAAATGTCATAATATAACAATAAATTTTATGTGTCAAAGTTAGAAGTCAAAATGAACGAAGATTTTGGAATTCCTGACGAAATTATTGAAAAAGCAAAGAAAGCAACTGTAAATCTGTTGCCAAAAAGTCTAAAGAAGCTTACGACATGGTCATTGAATAAGTTGAACAAAAAATGATTTCTCTTTATGCCCGCGTGGGCCATAAAGTGAACTTTATAACCGCACGGGCATAAAGTACGACATTAGATAGTTGGTAACTAAGCAATAAAAACACAATAACATGAATAGGTGTATGACATAAAATTCTAAACGACACGGTTTTTGAAGTTTTTCGCACTCTGTTATTGTAATTTTGACGTTTCACGGGAATTTTTTAATCGTGACTGTCGAAGTTTTTTTGTTATATCGTGTTGTATGTTGTTTTAGATTCCACATGAAATAGTGGAAGTCGATGTTTATTATGTAACTTAACCATTCACACTATTTCTGACAAGGACTGTACTTGAGCTTGTAATGTCAATTAAATAATATAAATAAGATATAATATCGATGCTTGACAATGGACTACATTGAAATGTGTGCGTTCTCACCTATTTACCTCATCAGCATAAATACGTACTGCCCTAAGTCAACTATCCTTTTCACGTGACAGTAGGTTCTCTGGCCTCCCACTGGTATGTTCATTATTATCTAGCTTTTAATCATAACCTTACGTGTCTATTTACTATTCGACAGATATAGAACAATAACTAACTGCATTGTTTTTAAAATAGATATAATACACTGAATTATTTAATAATAAATAATTTAAATGAATTTAATCTTGGTTTCCTTTTTATGTAATGCCAAAAGACATCACAACACTTCCCTATTTTTTGGTTTATTCGGTAGGCGAAATACAGTTGTGTGTCACCACACATGCAGGAAATCGCTATAGCAGCTTAACTATCTCTCACTGTCTGCCCTTGTGACACAATATACTATAATATAGTATATCAAGCATCAAGAACGGTAAGGGTTGTTTACCGGTCGACAGCAATGTTTAGACGCTGAGCGTAGCGAAGCCTCCAATTTTTCTGGAGACCGGTATTATCCTTACTACTACTACTACTAAATGTGCAGGCGAGCCTTGTCCTGGACAACTCAAGCCAAGGTTCCTACACTGAGGCCACTGGCGGGCCCATTGTGCCATTCCTGCTACCTATTCATCCATGAAGCCGAGCCCTTTAATAAAGGCCACAACCTTTTTCAGTGGATGCCTGCTTGTGTCTCCAGGAGCCATGACAGTGACTCCGAAGATTCGCCTGCGTAATACAGCCCAGTGTGGACACTCTAAGAGAACATGAACTGACGTTTCATCAGTCATGCCGCAACCCCTACATAGGGAACTTTCCTCTGTTAGGAGTCCTGCTATCTTCCTTAGCCTACTCCTTGGTAGTTCAGTGGCTGCCCTGGCGTGTCCATTAGTCCATCCCTTCAGTAGAAGTTTGAATTGTCTAGGACCCTGCAGAGCATTCCAATGAGCGAGGTGCTGATTCCTCAGCCACTTCTTCGTCTCCTTGCGTATTCTTTGTTTTGTTAGGCCCAGGGCCGGGCCCGGGCCGCAGAAAGGAGCTGCCGCCCCTTCCGCAGCCAGTGCATCCGCCATCTCGTTGCCTTCAAAACCAGAGTGGGCTGGAATCCATTCTAGCCGCACCACGTTCCGCCTTGCAAGATTAGCAAGTCGTTCTCGACATTCGTTAGCAAGTCCTGAGTTGCTGGTATACCCACTCAGGGCTTTAATTGCTGCCCGACTGTCGGAGTATATGGTTATGCGTCGATCCACATAACCTCTGTCTAGGTTTATCTGCGCACATTCCAAGATAGCATATATCTCGGCCTGATATGCAGATACACCCTCACCCATTATTATCCTTAACGTTCGAGATGCTTATACCATTTTTTGCGCGATCGTATTAAATTTCGAATAAAATAATTTAAATTTCTTCGAAATGAATGAAATGTCAAAAATGACATTTATATTTCTCGATCAGTTTGAAATATAATTTGCATTTTGGTGAAATCTACTACAGTTTTTAATATCCCGCATCGCTTTGTTACATAAAAGTTGCATCAAAGGAGTCATGAAAACACTTGGTATAGTAGTTTTAAAGCTTTTAAGCGAAACGTTTGGCATTCGTGTACTTCCACACAGGACGCGATGAGCAATGCAATGTTTCCAGAATATTTTCGAATATCTTTAAAAAAATTCGTATATATTAAAAATGGCATAACACCATTAATGAAAAAAATGACAAATTCCAATCAGCGTCGAAGAACGAATTGCCGTTAAGTTGTGTTAAGAAGAATAAATTAATGCATAATATTAAATTATTTTATCACGAACATATTAAAAATTATTTTTCTTTAGCAAGGCAGATTTATAAAAGAGCTGTAAGTTTCTGTGGAATAAGTGGGTGAAATTAATGGAAAATTCAACAAGAGTTTGATCTATCCGAGTCTGTTTGCTTTGCATATTACTGGCAAAACTGATGTTTTCAAATTGTTGGCTCATTGTGGCCTGATAAAGTTGTTTCTGCATCTTGAGATGTTACGCATATTTTGTAGAAGCTGATGGAAACTAAATAAAAAGTCTTGTTGAATGGTTTGAGAATGTGCTGACAAAACTTGCTTTAAGAACAAAGTTTTTCTTGCTGCCGTTTCAAAAATTGTTCAATGTCAAAATCATTCGGTTGTTTCGTCCGGAGTAACAGGTGCTTCCTCGTTAATATCGTTGAAGAATGAATAAATCTTCGGTTATTTGGCTTGATCGACCGTCCGTCGGTTAGTTACCAATTTTGCGATTGTAGGTTTTTCGATGTCAGAAATGTGGCTTTCTTGGAAAATTTATTATATAGATTGTGAAGGTCGCTCTATCGATACTTCGAAAATATTGGTTTTTACCAACATTATAAAGTAAGTAAGTAGATATATAAAGAGAGCTACCGGTATAGAGAAAAAAATGTGTTAGAGAGAGAGTGTGTCATGGAGGCAATGTGTAAGAGAGAGACAGGTCGACGCCATTTTTGGTCCCCGTCGCGCCATCACCATGCAGTTTTTCAATCTCAAATATGAGGTCCGTTAGCGAGAAAACGACCAAAGTCTCCAATTTTACTAAAACTTGATTATGTAATGTAGTTCAATATGCTAATGATGACTACAAGGTGATCAAATATGGCGACGACTCATGTACAGGCAAGACTGGTACCAAAAATAGCCTCCGCCTGTCTCTCTCTTACAAATTGCTTTCCCTACACCGGTAGTGGTGCTCTCTTTGTGTATCTACTGGGCATATCTCGGTATTGATTCAGGAATTTGGCTAGCGGTACCTCTTACAGAAGCCTAGCATTTTCTTTTCGTCTTGGCGTTTCAACTGTAGCAAGTAAAATTGAACAAACATGCAAAGTAACATGGATCATTGTCAGTGCTACATATTTGCCGGTCCCTACAGAAGAAAGTTCAAGTCGTTCTGCTTTTGACTATTTGGATAAATGGAATTTGCCTAATTGCGTCGGCGCAATCGATAGTGAGCAGGTACGAATTAAATATCCGGCTAATTATGGAACAATGTTCTATAATTACAAACAATTCTTTTTTTCATCGTCTTACAAGCAGTACCAGATGCCAACTACAAATTTGTTACCATAGAGGTAGGTACATAAGGAAAACAAAACGATGGAGGCATTTTTCAGTCGTGGCAAGCTTTTGCTTTGTTGAAAAATAAACGGTTTAATTCACCCAAGACAACATTATTACCAGATTCAAACATACCCCGTGGATTGAATGTTTTTTTTATTTTATAATATAGGTACTGTTAATAATACTAATAAACAGTTGTAGATAAAATTTTGTGCGTAACACGTGTGATAGGAATTATTAACGCACTTATGTGATTACACGACTCGGCATACGGCCTCGTCGTGCAAACTTCACTAATCACGTAAATAACTATTTCCTACCTATTGCTATTCTTTCTTTCTATCAATTTAGAAAAGGTTTCTTTCAATTGAATTATGAAATAAATTGCTATTGTTGAAAAGAGAAACTGACAGAAATCAGAAACTCTAGACATTTATTTCTGCAGCTACTCTGTCATTACTTCTCAACCGTGCCCCGATCTCGATACTCTTTATTTTGTTGATCCAATAGAGAAAGGCGCACTCGAGTTACACTTATAAATTTTGAGGCATCCATTATGTCAAACATTTGGGCGATGACTGACGATACGCGATCAAAAACCAAACTTGATTGCAAATTAAATAGACGCGCGAGATCGCGTAGCATCGCATCACGGTAACTAGCGCGCTATTTTAACGCTTGGTTTTGACTTGACAAGTTTGTGATTGTCGCGTCGCATCGCTTAATCGCGTCATTTGTCAACGTACACTTCGACCTAGGCTTAGTGTTTGGAGGTTGGAGGACAAGTTGGCTAATTACAGATACAAGACTTATTATAACTAGACGCCACGATCCGTGAAATGATGAATATATTATTTATAATTAAAAACAAGACTGACTTGCAAGAAATTGAAGCAGGAGTATCTCAAAGAAAAGCTCTTTAACTAGTACTGTACCTCTTATATCCACATGATATACCAGAATAAATAGACTCAGATGCTGAAAATCAAATTAAATTAGCTAAGATCCGTTTAAAAGTATTTATCGAATAAAAGCATAAATTATCCTTCACATGAATTGAATTTTAAATAGACAGACAGTAGGGATAGATGCTTGGAAAAAGCTACAATTTGTCTATATGGAACCAAATCTTAATTTAGAACCTAGTGCTTAAATCTATCTTGTTATATGGCCTACAATTATGGGGTGTAATCAATTAAAAACACTTTATCTTGGAATACCAAAAGTTGAAGAGATTGAAAGAAGGATTGCAAAGAAGTATGATTACTGTCTCCACCTTTATGACAGGGTAGTTCTTCAGCTGCTGTCGAAAATAGAAGAGAACCAAACCGCTTTGGATTTTGTGTTTTGTTAACAAAGATAGCTTACTAAGTACGTAGGTGAAAAGTGAACAATCGAATTTTTGACTGACCAGAGAAACTAAAAACATTGATAAATGGATTTCAGTGAAATAGGTAACTAATTTTAAGATTTACCACCTGAAACTAAACATTTTATTCTCATGTTTTTTTTAATTGAGCCTTTGCCACAACCATTCAACTTACCTGTGGATTTTCCGTTACGGCAATTAAATAATTATCAATAAGTCTTCTAGCGGTACCTGACATAACGACCTGATGTGAAGCAATATCTACTGCGTACTCTTTTGTTTTCGGATCGTGCATTAATTCTTGTAAAAAGCACCAGTCTAATGGAGGTAGTGGTTTGCTGAATTCTTCACTGTATATTTTTAAGCATCCTATGTAGAGTTTATCATGGATACTACCTCTCCATTTATTAACCTTAAAAATTCGCGTATTGAAAAATGTTATTTAAGAACAAAACTATCGTTGATGACTTAAAAAGTTGGAATTTGGTATAGATGTCGATTCTCACAAAAATAATAAAAGTATCATATTTTTTAATAGCTTACCCATGTTTTGATAAATTCGCCTATTGCTCTAACTATACTATATGTCGGCAAGTAACTGTAGTTAACAGGTTCTTTTGGTCCTTTCTGTTGATAAACATATTTTAAATATTCGTCTATCTCAATTGACATCATTTTTTTGATAAATCGCATTGATGCAATGGAAGCCGTGTTTTCCACAAGAAAATGTATCCAGGTTTTACCTAAAAAAAGACCCAGATTTTCAAGTTGCGATATTTGACGACGGAAGATAAAATACACTTTTTATTTGTGTTCGAATTATAATTATATCTTATCTTATAAAGAGGACCTGCTTTTTAAAATTCGAACACGCCTAGGCAGATCAAAATCGCTGAGGATTCAGAGGGAGCAGCTGCATGGCTGCAGCAGACCACTCTGACCTCATCATAATAACTGTCCGATAAAGGAGAGTCGCTCATCCAAATAAGCCAACTGGAGGAATAAAGAGCTGACATTGCTAAGGAAAGAAACAAGAAGCTTTTTCAACAAATCGAAAATACGGGCAACTGGGATGCGTATAAAGCTAAACTAAGTACATATAATACAAAAATAAAAGAGTCCAAGGAGATCATGGAGAGAATTCTGTGAGAACATGCCAGGTGTCCCTGACAGCGACATAATTAACAAATTTCTCAAAAAGGATACTTTTAAGAAACTTGACTCTATTTATTTGCCGAAAGGAAAGTATTCAAATACTGAGGCAGATGCTCTAGAGCACCTCCTCAGTGTGCACTTTCCAGGTTCGGTAAAGAAAGGTTGTCAAAACAAAAGACTGGGAAATCATGAATGAGATCTTTAGACCGGATCTTATCAGCTGTAAACTCATTTGACCCCTACAAAAATCCAGGACAGTTTGGCTACTTAAAAAATTAAGTTGTTTGAATACCGGATCACACAAAAAACATACTTTATGAAACAATACCAGATCATCGAGAATAAACTAGGTAAAGGAAGCCTGAATGCTACGAAAGAAGGATTTTATCAAGGTAAATGCCATCGAGATTGATAATTTAACAAGAATAGCGGAGAAATGGATTGGGATTGGAGCAAAAATAATGGACAAGAAAAATAAAATCAAAGCTAATCTTGTAAAAGCTTTAGTTTGGTATAGCCACCCGCAATTTCGCGTTTAAGGGCGGCGTTTATAAGACAGTGACTTGCTGAAAGAAAATGAATTGATAAAGTTTCACAAGAAAACAATCTGTAGGTATTTAGTTTTTTTTTCTGTTGAAAGGCGCAATACCTTGGATTTCAAAGAGCTTAAGTGTATTTTTAAAAACAATAACTAAATATAAACTGGAAATTACCAAATGGATTCATGAATTTACAAATTTTTTAAAATGAAATAAGGTAAAATTTCTTTGTCCTACTCATCAAAAGAGTCAAAGTTTGTACTACCATACTTATGTCAGTATCCTTGAAGCACCATTCAGATGAGCTGGTGTAATGGTCGAAAGTTGTGTCTAGTGAATGATTCTTTATAATTTGAGCCGTTTCCGTGTATATACAGTGTGGAAACCACTTATGAAATAAAATTCTTCATGTCATTATTTTGGAAAATTATAAAAAATGCCGAGACACGTCAACTTTTGAATTGAGTTGTGCGTTATGTGAACATAAATGTAAATGTACAGGGTGATCCACGCAAGTATGCCATAATCGGTGTTGTTTTTTTTAATGAAACAGCTTGTATATTTGCATAATTTTGAAATCCTCTTAATGAACCGATTCCAACAAAATAAATAATGTATGGTCAATTAATAATTATACAGGGTGAAATTTTTATTTTTAGGTACAGTTATTAAACACATACATAAAATACCTGATGTATTTGATTTTAATACATTAAAATTAATGATCAAAATGTTCTTCACCTAGTTGTTGGCAATAGCACAGTCTCCTATAGAACTCCTCCTTAACTTTGTTTAAAGTTTGAGGTGAAATATTCCGCATTTCTGTAGTTATCCTGTCTTTGAGGTCTACAATGCTAGTTGGTTGTGTTGCATATACTTTGTTCTTGTGATAACCCCACAGAAAAAAATCTAACGGTGTAAGGTCTGGCGATCTAGCTGGCCACTCAATAGTACCTCTTCGTCCAATCCATTTCTTGGGGAAGATTTCATCTAAATAAGTTCTTACCATTAAAGCATAATGGGGTGTTGCCCCGTCTTGCTGGAACCAAACATTTTCATTCGGTAAGCTAGGATCTATTGCGTTGGGGTATAAGTTTGTCAACGTAGGAATAACTTCATTTCTAAGCATATTTAAATATTTTTCAGCTGTCAAATTTCCATCTATAAATATGGAACCAATATACGTTCACCTTTTGAGGGTACTGAGTATGTGTCTCACGCATCCAATTAGGATTCTCTGCTGACCAATATCTACAGTTCTGTCGGTTTACCTCTCCATTCAATGTGAATGTTGATTCGTCAGAAAAAAGAATGGTACCAAGAGCTATCTCATTTCTGTTCAGCTTATTCATCAATCTTTCGCAGAAATCCATTCTACGATCTGGATCGTCTTCTGTTAACTCCTGCACAAAAGTTAATTTGTAGGGATGAAGTTTTTGTTTATGAAGACATCTTAGAACAGTTGTATGACTAACATTATTTTCACGGGCAATTTGACGTGTACTTGAAGTTGGATTCTCTTCGACACTTAACAAAATATCCACTTTCATATAATCTTCCACGAAATGTGGTTTTCTTTTCAATGGTTTGACATGTACAAGTTCTCTGAATTGTGTATGAATCTTAGACACAGTACTTTGTGAAATATCAGGCAATTCGGGATACCTGTGATTAAATAAGTTTGCCACTTCACATTGACTTCTGCAGTTATCCCCGTACCCGATCATCATTAAAATCTCAATTCGGTGAGTCTCAGTTGAATATTTCATTGTTATGTCGACAAGGAAAGAGTGTTTGACAAAGATTTTACTTTTTCAGTATAAACTGTCAACACATCAACAACTGACAGAATAGAAAACAATCCACATTATTTACCGATTAAAAACAATCCACATTATTTACCGATTTTGTCTAATTATTGGCGTTTTTAGGCAATTTTTAGGTATTTATGATAAAATTCATGGGCGTAGCAGGTTTTGTTTAATATACAAATACGTCTAATAATTAGTTAGTTTAGATTTCTGATAAATCCATATTTAGCTAATTTAAAAAAGTACCAATATTTCAAGTGTAATAAATGATTAATTTTAAAATTTCACCCTGTATAGTTCATAATTGACCATACAATCTTTAGTTTGTTGGAATCGGTTCATTAAGAGGATTTCAAAAATATGCAAATATACAGGGTGTTTCATTAAAAAAAAAACACCTACGATGGCATACTTGCGTGAATCACCCTGTACATTTAAATTTATGTTTACATAACGCACAACTCAATTCAAAAGTTGACATGTCTCGGCATTTTTTATAATTTTCTAAAATAATGACATAAAGAATTTTATTCCATAAGTGGTTTCCACACTGTATATTGGTTGTTACGCAAATCTTTATCGGCACAATTTTTCCACGTCGTTGCTCATCATAGCTATTCGTCTCCCACACACCAATGAAGCATATGTTATGGCGAACATTGCCGCTTTTCTTATTACTTCCAAATGTTGGTTTCAGTTTTGATTCAATTGATACAAGATACTTAACATCTTCCTCAATTTCTCCTCCTAGTCCTAGAGGTCCTAGTGCTAAACTCTATCAAAGTAGTCATAATATATTATGCTTCACCTTAGCATAGAGTCAATTAAGGTTATTAATGTTTCCTCAACTGGATGATCGATTCAACTGAGGAGTTATCGCAATCACCTTCAATATCTATGGAAGTCACTATCATCACCTCTTTACTTTTTAGCATATATTGCACCTTTTTTATGACCAGGTGTAGCGATGTTTCTGTAGACTAGCTTGCTTTGTAGGCGTGTTGGTTAGTAAAATACTTTACAAATTATCAACTAATTTAATAATTACAATTTGATCACTTCAATAAAATGTCATCCAAAATAATACAGATATAATAACAACAAAATCTCCCTCTAAGTGTAGACTTTAATATTAATGGATAATTTGTATTTACCGGTGGTTTTATACGTACACAGTTGTTTTCCAGGAGTAGCACATTCGAAATTACCGAGGGAAATATATAGAATAGAACTATTCAGAAAGTACCCAGTTATTTCAAATAGGTATGCAACTGTATGGATAATGGAAAATAATTACAACTAGGGGAAGTATAACAACAAATTAGCATTATCACTGAATTTCCTTATTCTACTTGTATTTTATGAAGATTTTGAAGAAGTTTCTACCTGTATGTGTTTTTGAGAGAGTACCTGAATGGTTTGGATTTACAATTGGTGGCGTTGCAAACGATTTCACGCTGAACTACTCGAAGTGACATTTTGCGTAATATCATTGTCTATAAAAAGAAATAGTCTGTCAACCTAATGAGTATAACAGATACCCTGAAAAGAGAGATGCAAACATACTGAGAGGTAGCGGCTCAAGTTAAATTACGGTGAAATTTGAGACTTTCAGAAACTTTCAAATACTTGCGTATACGAGATGCTACTGACCGATAGGTGGCTATATGATAAGCCTAAAATATTAAAAACCCTTAAAATAAACATAAAAAAATACACTTCTTTCTACTCGTCAAGGTTGAAAAAAAATTTCTTTATGTAAGTACCTACCTAACCCAACCAAACAAAATTTCACCTTTTTATGTAAAACAGTTAGGAGCATTCCACCATTGTCTATCGAGAATATAAGAAAGCTGTCTCTGTGACAATAATGAAAATTTTCACCATAAGCCTGCGACATATAGGTAGGTATTCCGATTTAAAGCGTAAAAATGGGAGGGGAAAGGTTACATAATATTCTTCCAAATGTACACCACTGAATCGAGAATTGAAAAATGTTTTTCCATCAAAATATGCCCTTTTACATTTAAAAACAACCTGCCAAATGTATTCATCCATTTTAAAGTTATCATCAATCATCATCAATTTTCATCACTTTAACACCCCGTATTTCGAAAAGTAAATAGGCTAGACCCTTTAATCCTTATATCATTTTGTCCAACTTTACGAGAGGTATCAACATGCAAACGTTGTGTTATTTAAAAACACCCTGTATAAATCAAAAAAACAATCCACGTATAGTGTATCTATTGTTAATGTGATGACCCATATTTTTAATCCCTTTGAAGGAAAAAGCCGCCAAATGGCGTGCATAATAGTATATTATTAAACGAGCAATTTATGATAGCCATAACTCACGATGGGTGACGTTTGCGTCACGAGCCGCAGGCGAGGGGCGCAAGTCACCCAAGTGAATTATGGCCATAAATTGCGAGTAGAATACTATACTTTGTCCACGACACTTAATTTATTTATCAATAAATAAAAGTCAGTAGCGATTTGGCATATTACTAACCTCAAAATGTTGTGGCAGCTACTTCAAATAATTTGACATATATAGAGATGGGCGATACTGTAGAAAGTATCGATACAACGTACCGTTATAAATATATTGTTTTAAAATACTTAATATTAGAAAATATCGTTATGAAAAGTATCAATACTAAAAATTACAATATTTTATAGATACGATATATGTCAGAAACAAATTTCCTGAACACAATACACAGATTTAATAGTTTATTTTCATATTGTACCCCCATCTCTAGTCGTGAATTATGAACCATAATACACTACAGTGTATTATGAACCATAATTCACGACAGTTGATATATGGGTACCATATACCTTTAGGTAGGAGGTAAAATATTGACTTATTATTAGGTGGTCGTGGACAAAATTGTTTTATAAATTCGAATATTATGAAATAATGCTTTTCAAATGTAATTCAAATTAATATAGTGGATTAAAATTAACCTGCATAAGATTTGTAATACAATTCAAGGTCATCACATTAACATTAGTTATACTATAACTACAACAAGAAGTAAATACTTGATAAATGCAAGATAATACTAAAACCATTTCACCCTTCACCTACTCCCTACTATTTAGTGGTTATTACAAATGACCTTCTGCAGGTAGATTTATTTGGAAAATAGACTCACAAATACAAAGTGTCGTCAGTTACATATAGCGTTTAATAACATAATCACTCAAAATAAATAGATATCTTTCCTAATTCGAAGTGAAATATTCTATTCAACGCCATCTATACGTTTAGTCCAGCTTTCGCAATGCGACATCTATACGTGTAGTCCAAATTACGAAAAACTATTGTCAGACTATTTCTTTTTATAGACAATGGTAATATGGTCATTCCAAAAAAGGGGAAAATTATAAAAAAAATTATTTTGCGAAAAATTGGAGAAAACTCAGAAGTATCAAATTTTCATGACTATCGCATTTTCCACTCACAATTTTCATCTTACATTTTTTAATATCATTAGAAATAACTGAAATTCTGAATCTTTTTGTGCTGGAACATAGTGAAATGCCAGTGAAGATTTTTTCAAATAAATACAAATATAGGAGATGGATTAAGTAAAACTACAAACCTGAAATAGATTGCATGGTAGAAACACTCCCAGGCTCCAGATATTTTTCAGGTAAAGTTTTACAAATATGTTCCATTCCAAATGATGTTAGACTAGAAAGAGCCACGTCGCTTATTTGAGGATCGCCGTATTCTACGTATTCCCATAATTTATTTGTCACTGCTTCAAATAAGTCTTTATTTGAATCTGAATATGGTAATTGAGGAACTTCTTTAATTAGTGTACATAAACTGAAATAGGTACATATATATTTTGTATACAATGATATTTTGACTGTCCAATATTTCGAAAACTGTTCACATGACTAATGCGAAATTTGGTATCTATAAGCAGGTATAATTTGGGATCAAGCGACAGTCAACACAAGTGGCATCGTTGCATATTTAAAGTAACACTAGTAAAAAAGAAGAACCAACACGGATAGTCAACCCTCGCAACCCATTATTCTTGCGTTAGTGATAGTCGATTACGGAATTGGGGAGGTAACTTATACTTTTGGAAAGGTAGGTTGTTCTAGCTAGAATGATGGAATGAAGCTCGTATAATTATGATTGAAATGACTTCCACGTATGTCATTTAATCTCAAATTATACCATGTATCATTCCATCAGTCGAGAACACAAGACATATGTTTATAGTATGTATTTGATCGAATAGGTTTTAAATAATTTATACAATATCAACTATCAACATTTAATAGATCAAATTAATTAGTATAAAAAAGTAACTCGAAAAAAAGTTATTGGACTCCATGCTGTATATGTACGTAATCCTAATAATAATAAAACAATTTCTATGACATGTGGGTATTCTCTACATTTTCAAAAAATTTCGGTGTCATCGATTGGTCTATTGTAGAACTTAACGAATACTTCAGCATGTATAGACCATCATGCTCAGGTATTAAATACTTTATTTGTTTTTTTTTAAAGAAAATTTCTTATCAATTCTATTTACCTTTTTTATTTTTATTTTTATAACTTTAATTGCATTTGAAAACTTTTAGGCCGGTCCTGTGTCCTTGTCCTTGAAATTGTTTGATAGTGAGCTAAGTTTTGCCAACCTTATCGAAATGAAAGAAAAATTAGTTTTATAATCTGTGAAATATTAATACATTTATTCTTTTACTGTAATGCGTATTAATACAGATTTGAAAAGTAAATATGCGGACAATTTTTTTAAACTCTTACCTATATGATCTTTCACTCCTGAACATTCATACTAATGAAAATTAACATCTAGTTCTTACACAAGTTATGCAACTCCTTTTGCATACAATATGTAAAAGGTATAGTATACAAATTATTCTTATGCTACTGGTTGAAAACATCTGTTTTTATCAAAATGGACGATTCTACGACCTCAATGATGAGATAAATATCAAATTTTTATTATCACCACACACACATAAGTTGATAATTCAAATTATAGTTTATCGAATACCTTTTTTCTTCTACGTTTTGAAATTCTAATAATTACTTCCTTTTATGTTTCAGATCGCTCTGGGCCTGTCAGTCGTTGATTTGGATTGCTTCGCTCAGGTTCCGTCATCAGCTTGGAGAATTTTCAGTATAAATGGCCTCTTAAAGTTTTCATTTATGGTTTATTTGAAGGTTTCATTAATTGAAGTGGATATTTACCACAGAATTTTAACAGTAACTTGTTGTAAAAGGTAAGTAACACTTTTTCACTATATATTTTCACTTTTTACATTGTTGTGACTTGAATTTTAATTATTTTAACAACATAAAAAGAAATTTTCTTTTCAATTCTGTATCTCTTTTTAGCTAAGTGACGCTTTCTTCGCCGTTTCTAATCAATAACAACGTAATTCGCTTTTTTTTTAAATCAACAACCATGTGTCTCTTAGTTTTAAGTTTTTTTTTTATATCAGCTGACCAATCAAATTCATTTAATAATATTTAATTTTTATTACTTGACTTGAATGTTTAATTTTATGTTCTTTTTTTTAATATGAAAATTTATTATTAATCTCTTTAAATACTTCATTGTTGTTTTTATCGTTTAATTCCAAAATTTTGAAAATTATTTGACATTTGTTTTTATTTCTGTTACTAAGGTCCTTTCTTCCGTTCGAGTTGACAAATCTAAGTTCACTCTTAGTTAACTATGTTCATAAATATACTCTTTCTATTTTTATGTCAGATTTGATAACCTAACTAATAATTTCTTTTTATTTTTCAGGTTCTTTCTTTTTAGATCAATTTTAGCCAAGAAACTTTCATAAAGCTTTTGAAGACTGAAATTATGTGAAAAGGATTTTAATAAATTAGAAAGAAGTTATCAAGATTCCTGTTTAAACTTCGGTTTAAAGTTCAAATATATTTCAGGTGATTTGTTTATTTTTACTTTGTCAAGTTCAATTCAAATTTTAGTTTATTTTTTATTAGTTACATTATAAATTTCAAACTGTCTTCGCTAGTTTGATTTGTTTTTGTTTATTGATAAGAGACTTCCCTTTTAAATAATTTTTATTTTTAAAATTTTATACTGAAATAACCCTTGTTTGGTGTATGTGATGTATGATACTATTTTCCATATCATTATATTGCTACTCCGGATCTAAGAGCTGCTGAAGGTGACGCATATCTTGTACTATATTCGGTTAGGTTTGGGGTGAGTGGGTATATAAGGTCCTCCACTGCGACTCGCAAGTCTATTGTGGGCTCACACCTATTCAGATTTTGTTGCCGACTTTTTATGGTCATACAGAGTTGTGAGCAGCAACAAATTATTGAATTTTTATGGAAAATCGGAGCACGAGAACTATCAAGTTTGACCTAGTTGAAAAAAAATTGTATTTGTACTAGACGAGTATTTTAATTTTCTTCTGTAGCATCTTGCAGCAACAAATTTTGTCGTATTTTTTTTTACGATAGTCTCATGTTTTCGTCTTGTCCCCGCTAGCTTGATTTAAAGCTGGCGTAGTCATCGATTTTTTTAGATCGGTTTGAGCAACAAAATCGTTTTTTGGAAACTAATTAGCAACAAAAAAGCAACATTTGGCATTTTTTCCATCACTGCTGATTTCACATCGCTAGCTTTTTAGGCTTAAAAAACGAGCCACCTGTATAAAAGAATGTTTTTATAGAAATCCAGAATTAAAAATTACCTCTTCACAACCGGAAGTCTTCTATCATTCTTAAATTTAGGTGCTAATGTAGACCAAGTAGTTTGTATATCTATTATTCCATTTCTACATAAAACCCTTATGGCTTCAATTGCTAAAGAACAAGGCAAAGCACCATTTTCATCATTGCAATCGTTTAAGATTTTTGATAAATGCGCTACAACATCCTTTCCATGCAGTTCTGGCCTGAAAAAATAATATAATTGTGACATTTAACAAATGCTGCACAGTAATAATTATGTGAAAATCCTATCGAACATCGAATGTTATGATGCATCGTAATTAATGAATTAATTTTTAATCTACAAACAGTTAATTAATAAATGTAACTTTTAAGCAGTATGGATTATTAAGAAGTAATCTGATTTAATCATTTGGAAGAGCTAGGGAAACATTAGTGTTGTTGGATTTTCTCTTTACCGATCCACTGCATCTAAGATGAGGATTTTCACTATTATAGTGGGAAATACAGTGCCAACAGCATTTTTCTCTCTTTCGGCAGGCTGATTTTTGGTGTACAGGTGGTAATAAACAGATACAAGAGGATATGATGTTTCCAAAGTGTCAAATTGTACCGCACATTGTTTAACGGTCATTTGTAAATGTGATTTTAACGATATTTAACGTTTTTCTCTTATATTTTTTCCCTCGGATTTCACAAAAAAAAGTTGAATACTTTTTTATTCGCCTTAAAAAAACCTACAAAACTAGGTATTGGACAAAAAAAATATTAATTAGGTCCAAAGTTATCGATAAAATGTGGAATAAACAATTTAAAAAAAAAATGTAGAACGTGTAGCGGGACACACGGTAGGAACTTTAGTTCCTTTTAAGCAAAAGTTATGTAATACATCTGACGTTATAGATAAACAATTTGCATATTCTTTGGTGGTTGAGTAGTAAGCACACCAGACTCTCACGCGGTAGACCCGGGTTCGATTCCCCGCGAGGAATTTTTTTTATTCTTAATTTTATTTTTAAATAATCATTCTGCTTGATATTAATAACGACAACAGGTAGACGTTTGAAATATTTAGCAGAATATTCATTATTATAGATAATGGTACGGTACCCTCCACGAGGGAGTCCGACTAGCAACATCTACATATATCAGCATCGTATATTTAAAAAAGGAAACCGTAGCATTATACAAATTGGACATTCAAGAACTGTACGTTTACCACAAAAAAAACTAGTGGAAACATAAAATTGAATTGTTAAATTTTCAATTTGAAGTTATATTACAGTTTATAGAAATTTTTATTTTCTAAATTTTTTCCTAAGTGGGTCGTAGAAAAAATATGCTGCTCGACTCGTGTGGATTGTCCATATCGCACTTGAACGATTGAGCACTCCGCCTACGGCGTCGTGCTCCATCTTCGTCCTCGTGCGATATGGCCATCATATCCACATTAGTTGCACAAACTACAATTTCTTTCAAAATATGCCATTTTACATTTAAAAACAACCTGCCAAATGTCAGATCAATTTATCCATCCATTTTAAAGTTATCGAATTAAAACATTCAAG
>CAJUYG010003292.1:0-22443 GCA_910591675.1 Galerucella calmariensis
TATATCTTCTGATCTCCAAGAAGTCTGTATGCTGTTATTTCTGTAACACTTTCAACCACCATGTGTAGTGATGTAAACAACCCCAATACCCCCCTTCCAGATTCCTGACCACCACTAGAGCAATTGTTGCTTGGTACATAATCTCCTTTTCGTGTTTGTTTAGTTTTTTCCAGTGAAACCTATTGGGATGCTTTTGGTGAGGTTGATGTTAAGTCCTACTTGCCTTCACCAGCTTATTGTATAGCTCAAACCATTTTGAACGATGTCGCAAAGAGTTTTTCCGTTTTTTCCCTGGCTGTTAAAACAATATTATCGCCATATCTTTGGCAGGATATAGGTAGTGTAAATAAGAGTACTCGTGTTCATACTATTCTGGTTTGCACTGTATTTTCAATCCATAGGTTTTGCAGAGCGTCTTAGGAAACGAAAATTGAAAAGCACATGAAGGTATAAGATCTAGAAGATTAAGCTTACTTATACGTTTTTTTTTTAAATCCACCTCAATTTACCTATTCACTTATGGTATTTTCAGGTGGCAGGCAGCGAGAAGTTACGCAGCGGTTTTGCTGATAATGTATTGGCATTTATGGCATACTACGGATTCGATGGCCTTGATCTAGATTGGGAATATCCGACACAAAGACAGGGAACATTTGAAGATGGAGCAAATTTGGTACTTTTATTGAAGGAATTGAAAGAAAGAATGTCACCTTATGGATTGAAACTTTCAATTGCCGTACCGATAGATGAAGATCTAATTCAATCAGGGTACCTAGTATCAGAAATAGCGCCGTAAGTTTAAATCATACCGTGTTTTTCTCGTAGTTTATCTCATAACTTTTGTCATATTTTTATTTTCCTGATAATCAGCTTGTTTTGAAGTTGATATTTAGAACTATCTACCTTTAGATTTTCCAGTTTGTTGCTCCAATATATATTGTGTGGCTGGTATCTCAATTGTCGCAAAAGAACTAACCAGGAAAGGAATTTCTGGCGAAAACATAACAATCTGCAATAATAGTGGACAAGCCCAATTAGCCTAGAACAGACAACGTGTTATATCGGGGCTAGTACTAAAGTGCCACCAAGATTTACCTAACGCCTCGGCAAATAACAATATTATCCTGAGGTGGGTTAAAGGGCACGACAAGGGTAGAGGTAAACGGATTGCCGATTCTTTAGCCAAACCTACGTTTAACAGTAGGATCTCTGACTAACCACTGTCAGCTAAGGAAACACCTCCATACTATGGCGCTAGTGGACACACCTCTATGCAGAATGTGTGAACAGGAATATGAAACTGTCAGGCATCTCTTACTCAAGTGTCCGGAGTTATCGTCGATAAGAGAGTGTGTGTTCGGTGAATCTTGGCCTACACCTGCCGACATAAAGGAGATGTCTGACCTGTCCACCTTCCTAAAAAGGACAGGATGGACGATGTCCTAGGAGGACAACTCCTCGGGAGGATGTACAATGGGTCACATGTAGCCTTAGTGCTGTGAGCCTACACTCACCCTCCCCACTTTGTGTTATTTAAATTTCTCACTTAACGCACTCACTCGGTGGAAGCGATAACATTCCACATACAATAACTGATATTCCAAAACATCCACATCTAAGTCGTTATTAATAGCTACACCATTTGAATGAATTGAGTTTGTAATAATTAATTACTCTTGTTATGAAAATGTGTATTTTCTTGAATTTCTTTCCTTATTGCTGCTGCTATGAAAAACTATAAACTTTTTCTACTGATTTTGATTTTCAACCAACAAATTTTCATTTCATGGGAACTCTTTTTAGTTATGTAGATATGGTGAATCTAATGGCCTACGATTACGTTTCTTCTGATTCGCAAGTAACTGGATTGTCATCTCCTCTGACTGAAATTGTAAGTACTTTTTACCATTTTAAATTCTTTGAATGTGACTATATTCGGTCTACCATGACGTGTCAGCAAAAACTTCAAATTACTTTACAGCTAAATATCACACAGTTTTTAGAGCAATCGGGGAAGTTTTCATCTCTATTTGTTTTTGGTTAAAGTTCATTCGAAGCTCCATGATCATCCAATATTTATTTTGGCAGACAATTGTTTCTATTATTTTGTGTACTTCTTGATGTTCTCATTCGCAAAATGCGTAAGTTCTGTGATGAAAACAAATGCCAACCTTTGCTCATCGAGCGAAGGCAAAGTAGTGGCTGGCCGCTAAGCTGATACGTAAAAATAAATTTTGTCCGTTTCACCCCCATTGCCATTATGTCCGGATGCTGAAGATGATATTTTCTTGAACGGCAATTATCTGTACATTTGTACTTGAATGTCGTGAAGATGGAAGCCATGTTTCGTGGGTAGCCCGCCAAGTTGATACGCAGAAATATGTTTTTCCCGTTTTGTCCCCCATGCCATCGTGCCCCAATAATGCCGTAGATGATATTTTCTTGAACGGCAATTAGAGCGGCAATTATCTATGTCTTGAATTTAAATCACTACGCAAAGGAAATCAATATTCCAGGGGGTGGTCATTTAGCTTGATACGCCAGTTAGCGGGCCATACCATTTTTTTTAATAATTAACGGCAAATTCTAAAAATTTTACGGCATAAAAACGGCAATTTTTCAGCTTGTCAAAAGTTATTTTTGCACTAGTTGGCCCGCTAACTTATTATCTCAATCAATTACAATGGAGCTACTATATCTGTAGTTAAGTAAATACACTCAGGTTTCTTGTAACTTAAATTTTTGACTTTTGACTCATTGAAAGTATAAGAATTCACTAAACATTAATCTTTGATGCATGTGCACTTGGAATTTCCGGAAGCTAATTTCCTGTTGTGGTATATTAACTTGAAGTTTTCGAAAACTGAGAAAAGTTTTCACATTCCAATGAAATTCGAAAAATATCCATGATTTATTCTCGTCATTTTAACACTTTTTCACAATCGGTAGTACCTACATAGGCCAGTTACAGGGTGAGGTACCTGTAACAACTTCATGTAATATTTGTAGTTGTAAAAATATATTCTAAATTGCAGTGGTATTAAAGGATAAGAATGTGCCAAGTTTAATGCCGCCCTCATCAATATTTAAAACATCCAATGAATCCTAATAAACTATGCCCCGAAGCCTTATTTAACGGGTTATATTTTCATGGGAGATGCTAAACCCGTTAAGCTTGGGATATAAAATGTATATTCTCATTTTTCCCGACTGTGAAAACATTTCGCCTCCTTTTTTTATTATAAAAGGATGGTCAATAAAATCCTGGGCGTAGAGCAGAGTGGTGTTTAAAAAATCAACCATTTTCAACAAAAAAAAAAACTCGAGAAAAATGAGATTATTGCGAGGAAATTTACTATTTCAGTTGAGATTTTCTCAACTAGAGAATTTTAATTTAAATTTCCCAAGATGTCTTTCCGTCTTAAATATATTAAAAAATACTCTGGAGGATATCTAAAATCAATATACGAGACACATGTTTTACCCAAGAAATATATTAGATACATAAATTTCCAATGTTCACAAATATTTCATTTTCTGCGCAACAAGCAATTTGATCAAATATTCCATTGATACACCTAATTTCATGTATTCGTATGATTCAACAGAAATATATTGAAATCAAGTAATATTTTAATACTCAGAAAAAATGTGAATTTCAAAGGTTATATGGATGGGACCAGAATCCTCTTCGTTTTATCTCATATAAGCTGAGTATATGGCAATTGCTGGAGCTTCTATAGGAGCAATTTATTCAGGAAATTGCTGAGAAACGTTTTGAGAGGATAGCGCAAATGTTACGAAGAAAATAAATACCCAATAGAAAACTTCATTAAAAATATTGATAGGGGAATAATTTTTTTCGCAGAAAGAAACTGTTTCAAAATGGTTAAATGCTGGACTTCCCTCTAAGAAGCTTGCTTTAGGTGTTCCTGCATACGCTAAGAGCTTTATATTGGTAGACCCAGACAACAATGGCATCGGTGCTCCAGTTACCGGTAAAGGACAATCAGGAGAGTATACACAGGAAGATGGATTATTAGCATATTATGAGGTATGTCTTATTCTTCCATAAAATATAATACTTCTTTTTTATCGATTAGCACTGGAAAGATGAAACAAAATATCAATGGTGGGCAGAAATTTTGCTTGACAAATACGGATGAATTTTCAGGGAGGTTATTTTGATGATCATGACACGCTTACGCTCTACCGGTATACAACCTGACGTAGGATCTGGTAGATTGAGACGTAACCTATGGCGTGAGGCACTCAATGAGGTCCCACTGCTGCAGGCAAATACGGACGCAATCTCACCACAATATGCCTTCCACAGGCCCTACAAAATAATCATTAAATATAACACACAAGACACATCAGAAGAAGGCGCACTCCGCATCTTCACGGATGGCTCTAAAACCAATATGGGCTCAGGATGTGGAATTTACTCCAGATCTCTGAATCTAAACACCAAATGGGCGATGGGCTGTAATGTCAGCGTTGCTCAAACAGAGCTCACTGCTATCTACATCGCCGCAAAAGAGATTACCAAAAGAAACATAGGTAATAAAATTCACATCCTTACGGATAGTAGACAAGCACTACTAGCCCTGAACAGAACACGTATCACATCAGGCCTAGTACTGGAGTGTCACCTGTCCCTGATCGAAGCCTGTAGCAACAACGAAGTCACTCTAGGCTGGATCAAGGGGCACAGTAAATCGAAAGGTAACCACATTGCCGACTCACTAGCCAGGAAAGCAGCCTCCCAAAAACTCTTGGGACCTGGCACTTTCATTGGTCTGTCGGCATCGGCTATGATTGACCTAATAAAGGAACACTCCCTTGATAAGTTTAAGGGTAGATGGGACGATGTAAAAGGTTGCAGGCTTGCCAAGGAACTGCTGCAGTATCCGGACAGCAAAGTAGCCAAAAAATACGTGACTATGAACAGACAGAACCTTCGGACAGCTACGGGTATTCTGACCGGTCACACTCTCTCAATTTAGGATTTCCGTATTCGGCGAGTACAGGCTAACACAAGCCAGCATGAGAGAGCTTACTTCCGGTGACATTATTGCCTACTTCAAACAAGTGGGCTGGATGACGAGCCAGAACGAAGTCTGAACCTCGGAAGGATGCACAATGGGCCAATTGTGGCCTAAGTGCTGTGGGGGTCACCCACCCTTCAAATTCTTACAGATACAGATACGGATGAATTTAGATTTTAATTCTTGGTCAGTTTCTTTTGCAATGAACCGTACTAATCTGGAGAATTTATTGGTACCATTTTGAAAATGTGAACCTGTTATGAAAATGACCACAAACAAAAAAATAAAGTTTGTAGTTTGAAGTAGGTTGGGTTTGATTTCTGTGAGTAGTCTTTCCAGAACCGTGCACTGCGACAATGCAGTCTATTGTGACTCAATCCAAATAAGATTACCTCTTCTAGTTCACACTTGATCTGTCAAGTGGTGAGTTTAAACAGTAGCACATAAAGTGTTGCACCGGCTCATTTTCTTCTAGAAACAGACCTAATCTCCTCTGTTTTGAGTTTTTGAAGATCCTTGCTTGCCTGGAGCCTGGAATATCATTCCAGAAGGCACTTGCCTCTTAGTAAATCTGGTCCAGAATAATTTTATTTTTTCAAGTTCAAGGAAATTCACAGTCAAGGCTCGGAGCCATTCGACTGAGACCTCCTTTTCTGGAAAATTGGTCCAGTACCTCGTTACCCAGAATTCCAAAGTGACCTGGAATTCATACCAAGACTGCACCCAGTTGGCTTGGGACTAGCCCAGTAGTTGAAATCAGTTCTCAATCGCAACTGCTGGAGCACAGTGGCTCGCTGACAGAAATACTGTATTGTACTGAAAAAATTATCAAGCTGAAACGAGATTTTGGGTTTACGTTGTAGTCTATATTATATCAATAGTAGGAACTATTCAATTGGTAGAATAGTTTGTGTGGTTACAGTTGGTGAGCCAGAATTAAGATTGAATATATGACCGATTGAAAATTGAAGCTTTCAGAAACTTCTCTTAACAAAAAAGTTATGTTTAATCATATTTCAATAATGTATGTTTAAGGTTCTCCAAATACTGAGCGATTGGAAAGATCTAGTGAACGTTGTGAATATTGATGACACAAACTATGCTTACTATAACGACGAATGGTTCACTTTTGACGATGAAGCAACTATCACCAGTAAGGTTGGTAAACACACATATAATATAACAGCCTCCGTATATTTAGGGATGCAGTGATATCTTATATTTTTGTATATCTATTAATAAATATTCTGTAATGTTCGTAGCAAATAAACTTCACTTCACTAAACCTAACGGAGATTCTTTCTCGATTCACCAATTATTAAGATAGCTGCTACTTTGTCGGCTTGAGTACGTACCATTTTGCCTATGTAAACTCTTAAACGTCTCGTCCGCAAACCACATATAACCAAAAGACTGCCCTTTCTAATTAATTTTTTGGCTTCATTAAATGTGCTGCCATCTGTAGTTGTCATGATATATTAAGAGAGAAAATTAAGCAGAAATCTATAAATTTCAAAAGCGGTAAATTCAAAACTCCTGTCCATTCCATTTTTTCAAAATCCTGTTTTGAAACCTCTCAAGTCATAAGTAACAATTCCAGGTTTTTGGCACTTGATGCATTTCCAAAGTAAAAAATACTTTGAAAGTGGTGAAATGCCAATAACCTAAAACTGTTACTTCTGACTTGAAAAACTTTCAAATACTTTGTGGTTGATAAATAAAACAAGATACTAAAAAAGAACACTCTTTATTTTACCAATAAAATAAACGATTACTATAGCTATTGCTATTACTACAACTTTTGTACAACATAAGTAATTGTGAGTTGAAAAAATTAACCTCTTATTTTTGATGGATTCTAGATAACACCCTTGGTGGGAAACGCAAAACAATTTTCTTTATTGTTATCTTCATTAAATTCCGCAGAAATTAAAAAATGCCTACGTTATTCTTATTCTAATAAAATAAGACGAAAAAACTTACCAGGTAAATGTAAAGTGGGAGGTGCGAAGTTTTTAAGTTTCTCTCATTCTTTCATCCGCAGTAATATGATGCGCTTGTAAACATTTAAAACACTGGGAAAATCCCATTTTATAATTGTAGTCAAAAACTCAAAAACAAAATGAAACAACTCAATACAGACAAACACGTGTTTACATATACAAACAACCCCAAGTAGAAGTATGGCCGACATATAGACAAACAGCTCATAAAACAGCTGACAGCTCAAAAAATCTTACCAATTCTACCATTTCATGTGTGCTACCAAATTAAAATTTTAGTTATTCACGAAAGCAGCTCCATCTTTGAGAAACAATCTTGACTATAAATTCAATCATAACTCATGACAACTACAGATGTGTATAGCTTTTTTCACGAGTAAGTTTCCACCCCCTGGGGACCTTTTTTCAGCATATGCAAATTTGCATTCGCATAAAAAAATTTACGAATGGCTACATGCGCATTCGTAATGAATATTGTTTCTTTCCTATTCGCATACGTGGTTCGCAAGTGTTTGCGAACGGTTAGCTAAACACACTCGCGTAAACATGGCACAGCATTAGCACATGCTGTGGCTCAGCTGATGTTTATAAAATCCCCTGACGTAGGTACAACATTTAGAATTTCCGGATTCTACCCAATTCTACCCTCGTTTCATTGTTTACTGCTAGAAGTGTTCTGGGGTTCCAAGGGAAATTATTTGAACCCAGATCTGATTTTTGTTAATTCTAGCATACAAGAATAATGGATATTAATAAAAGTAAATATAAAGGCATCTTGCAAACTGCTATAGGTATTTTGAGATATCGCCGTCTTTCATAAATTCGGGGTGCTCTCTCTTCAGCATCTAATGCTTGGATTAAAAGCAAGTGAACAAACTGTGCAGCCATTTATTTAATGACGAAAAGTCTTACAAAACTAACTCGAAAATTGAATAGATGAGGCTTTTACTTGATGTAGATCCATAGTAAATTATTAAATCAATAGTATATTATTAAACGAGCAATTTATGATAGCCATAATTTACGATGGGTGACGTTTGCGTCACGAGCCGCAGGCGAGGGGCGCAAGTCACCCAAGTAAACGATAAAACGAGGTAGGTAGGTAGGTAGAATCCGAAAATTTTAAATATTGTACGTCAGGGGATTTGATAAACATCAGTTGAGCCACAGCATGTGCTAATGCTGTATTGCCATGTTTACGCGAGTGTGTTCAGCTAACCGTTCGTAAACACTTGCGAACCACGTATGCGAATAGGAAAGAATACAATATTCATTACGAATGCGCATGTAGCCATTCGTAAATTGTTATATGCGAATGCAAATTTGCATATGCTGAGAATAGGTCCCCTGGACTCGTCGAACAATAATAAAATTAAATATTTAAGCTATTTAGAAAAACTTTGCAAAGCAACAAATACTATTAAATTCAAAATGTCAATTTTTTTGACAACTAACCAGAGGCGGACTGAAAAATCTTCAATATTTAAATATGAAATAATAATTTTGGTATTTATTTAATTTATCAGTCAAAATTAGTTTAAACCCAAACAAAATTAATATGGATATGTAGCCAATGTCAACGCCTTTCAAATGAGATATCACTTCATTTTCACCCTCCCAATTTTATTAATCTAAGTGTAGCCGTTCAAAAGATACGAGGGGGGTAGGGGACTTTTGAATAGCACTGTATTCAGGGATGCAGTGATATCTTATATTTTTGTATAGCTATTAATAAATATTCTGTAATGTTCGTTGCATATAATACACTTTTTTTACATTCAAGGTCTTCTATGCAATGGATGCCCAGCTGGGTGGTATAATGTTTTGGGCTCTGGAACTAGATGACTTCAAGGGTGTTCATGGAGAGCCGTATCCGTTACTCAAAGCTATAAGAGATGGGATTTCCAGATACAATACAGCTAAGCTCTTCAAAAACAACTGATGTATTGTAATATATATCTTACAATGTAACATTTTTCAACTGAATAAATAAATAGCTTGTTTGTATATCAATGAAATGTTCGTTATTCAGGAATGACTACTTAATTGCAGTCATAATTGAAGTTCAACTTCGGTCTCTGGAAAAGATTTGTAGTATAATGTCAGTGATGGTGTAGTGGTAATGTAATTTAATTCCCACCAGTATTACCAAATTAATACTTCACCATAAAAGCTGCTGTTTGGAATATTTAAAGAAGGCACTTTATTCCTATGATGTTCAATATGGTAATACATATATTCATTCCCTTTTTTTTATTATGAAAAAATGGTCAATAAAATCCTGGGCGTGAAGCAGAATGGTGTTTGAAAAGTCAACCATTTTAAACAGAAAGAAAAGCTCGAGAAAAATGACATTATTGAGAGGAAAAATACAATTTCACTTGAGATTTGCTCAACTAGAGAATTTCAATTCAAATTTCCCAAGATATCGTTCCGTCTAAAATATTTTTTTGCGCGATCCATCTTTTTTGTTTATTCACAGCATCGGTTGTCAGGTCAGTAGGTTGTGTTTACTGGTTTCTAAGTCTAACACGTCGGTAAGTGATTTACTTACCGTTCAGACGTCGGTAAGTAAACTACGTCCTAGCCCTACATACATTTAAGTGGTCCTACATAATATATTACTTCATTCATTACACAAAAGAAACAAAAAAAATAAGAAAAGTGATATTTTTTAATGAACAGAATCGAACAGAACAATATGAAAAGTAATAAATAGCATGAAAACAATTTCACCAAAATGCAAATTATATATTAAACTGATCGAGAACTATAAATGTCACTTTTGACATTCCGTTCATTTCGAAGAAATTTTAATTATTTCATTCGAAATTTGAATATTTCAATACGATCGCGCAAAAAATGGTATAAGCATTTCGAACGTTAAGGGTAATACCGGTCTCCAGCAAAATTGGAGGATTCGCTACGCTCAGCCTCCAAACATTGCTGTCGACCGGTAAACAACCCTTACCGTTCTTGATACTTAATATACTATTTTCATTGGTGAACCATTTTAACTATTTTTTGCGCGATCGATCTTTTTTGTTTATTTACAGCATCGGTTGTCCGGACGGTAGGTTGTGTTAACTGGTCTCTAGGTCTAACACGTTGGTAAGTGATTTACTTACCGACATCTTAGCCCTACATACATTTAAGTGGTCCCAAATGATATATTACTTCTTCCATTACACAAAAGGAACAAAAAAAATAAGAAGATTTATATTTTCTTAATGAACAGAACCAAACAGAACAATATAAAAAGTAATAACAATTTCACCGGAATGCAAATTATATTTTAAACTGATCGAGAAGTATAAATGTCACTTTTGACATTTCGTTAATTTCGAAGAAATTTAATAATTTTATTCGACATTTATTACGAATGCGCAAAAAATGGTATAAGCATCTCAAACGTTAAGGATAATACCGGTCTCCAGCAAAAACAATGCTGTCGACCGGTAAACAACCCTTACCGTTCTTGATAATAAAGCACGCCTCGGCGTGTTTAAATCGAACTTTAAAAAACGCGCGTGTTTTAAAGTTACCGTGGCAACATCAACAACTCGAGAAACGAAGTCTAAATCTATGATCTAAATCATGTCTAAATGACAATTTTTTTTATTGATCTGACAGGAGTAGTTTGTAACGTCAAAGCTTTCATTCGAACAATATTTAACAATGTCAAATTTATAAATTGAAATGGAAAGTGCCGTTGGTAATGTTTGAAATATTGATTATTCGATTTTTCAAATCTTATAGGAAATGGTATTTAAATTGATACTATTGACATTCACAGAACTCAATAAGGTTGAATATCTTCTGTAAGTTCCTTGTGGCATTACTTATTTCTTTTTCTCTCATTCTTTTGGGAATCAAACCACAATAATGTTTTTTATTTTTTATTTCGACGTTTCGGTAGCGTTCCAGCTACCGTTGTAAAGATTAACTAGTAATAAAATTAATAAAATAATTTTTGGTCCCTATCTGACACAACGAAAAAATATGACAACTAGACAATCAAGAATATTCTGAAGTTTAAGACTACAAAACTTTGTTGTCAAATTTTATTGAGGTCCATTCATAGTAGATCACACCTCTGGTAAAATGTGAAATAAAATATTTTATTTTATGACATTCTAAAGATATGATGGTCTACTAGAAATGGAATCCAGTGAAGTGCACGTTCCAGAAACGGTTTTTATTGGTTTTTTTTTTTGGTTACCAATGTTAGAAAGAGAAATTTCCAATAATCAATTACCTGCGTTATCAGGATAGCATCATAAGTTTTTATCCAGGTTTTCTTATGATTTATCATTGGAATAGTTGTTAATCGATACACACTTCAATACACAAAATCACCAAACTGAGTTATACATGTTTTGAAAACACTGGATTCCATTTCTAGTAGATTATCATATCTTTAGAATGTCATAAAATAAAATATTTTATTTCACATTTTACCAGAGGTGTGATCTACTATGAATGGACCTTAATAAAATTTGACAACAAAGTTTTGTAGTCTTAAACTTCAAAATATTATTGATTGTCTAGTTGTCATATTTTTTCGTTGTGTCAGATAGGGACCAAAAATTATTTTATTAATTTTATTACTAGTTAATCTTTACAACGGTAGCTGGAACGCTACCGAAACGTCGAAATGAAAAATAAAAAACATTATTGTGGTTTGATTCCCAAAAGAATAAAAGAAAAAAAAAATAAGGTTGAACTTCCATCAAAATACAAATAAGTTTATGTTTTTCTCATTTCCATGACAACGCAAGGTATACATCATACATCACGAATTCAACCATTTGACATTTAGTTCTTGTTTCCATCTATGATTTCCATTTCTTGTTGTTGTGGTAGTTATAGACCAGTATTTATAATTTCAAAGTGTACCAAATGAAAAAAAAAATAGCGTGAGCTAAGTATCCAGAAGTAACCTAGAAGAAATTCCACTAGAAGAAGTAAAATCCAAACTCGAAAATAAATCCATTATTTTCTCGTCTTAAGGATGGAGGAGTTAAGTATCCAGACTAGCAGAGTCAACAAAAAAGTAGTAAACAAACTAGAACAGTGCCATTGTTTAAAGAAGATTATAAATAGGTTTCAATTCACATTTACAGGGACTTCTAACGTTGATTTCTACCAGATATATTGTTAGTTCGGTATTTAAGTTATTTAATATTTGTATTTGTTGTAGTACAACCTGTATATTAATTTATAAATAAATTTTTAAAAACAAACGTTTTAATTTAAAAATTAAAACTGGCGCAGTCAGTAGGATACGTGCGGTCGAAAAAGTGTCGCATTACGTCGGAAAGTCTTTAATCGATCTTGGTATTTCAATACCTTTGTGCGTATTCTGGACTAAGTTCCCTTCGAGAAGAATCAACAAGTTTTGGATTAAGTTAGAAGCCCGAGAAGAAACTCCTGAACGAATTGACGACCAGCCGAGTTCCTTTTGCCTATTTCTCCTGAGAACAAGGTAGGAATAGATAGATAAGTTGATAAATTGCAAATATTTTAATCATTTTCGTTGATCTTCTGCATGAACGAACTTGAAGAAGTTTTAAGACAATTCAATTTACTTGATATAAACACTAATATAGAAATGACTGAGAACAGAGTTAATTGGGATTTATTTAAATCTAAAGTTGATAATATTAAGCCTTACGATGGCAATGTTAATACATTAAACAAATTTTTATTGCGTTGCGAAAACTTGATTGTCACCTATCGTACGTATAACGATAACATTTTGAACGATCATATTTTCGAATGTATACAAGAAAAGCTAGTTGGACAAGCTGAAGCTTTAGTAGGAAATCGCGCAGAATTGAATAATTGGAACTCTCTAAAACATGCATTAAAGCAATGCTTTTCAGATAGAAGAGATCTTGATTGTTTAATTCAAGAATTAACTAGGGTTAAGCCCAATAAAAATGAAAATTTAATAGATTTTGGAACAAAATTACAATTACTTAGAAGTAGTATAATTCAACGTATAAGCAATGATACAGAGTTGACGGCAAATCACAAAACTTGCGAAATGAATCATTGTGATAAAACAGCATTAAACACATTTATAGGTAGTTGTACCGGAGTATTAAGAAATAATATGCATTTAAAAAGACCAGACTCTTTAGAAAGTGCTATTGCATATGTTAAAGAATTTTATAATTTTGAAAAACTATACGTTAATGATACAAAATATATTCCCAAAAATAATTTCAATTTTCCAAGAAATAATTATCAATACAATAACAATGAAAATTATAAAAGATATAATAATAATAATGATTATCAAAATTATCAAAGATTTAACACCAATGATAATCAACAAAGAAATAATTTTCCGAGTCAACCTATTCATAAACAACAAAGACCTATACCACCTCGTAAATATCCAACAAATGCACAAGTTTTTGGAAAACCACAAAACGTATTTAAACCAAACCAAACACATGTAAATAATTTACCAAAACCTGAACCAATGTCTACAACATCTAGAAATGTTACAAGCAACTCTAGAGCCTCAAATAATAATAACAATAATTTTCCTTACAGAAACAATAACTACAGACCCCAATATAATAGTAATTTTAGACAAAAACCAAATTACATAGCTTAGGAGCTATACAATAATAATTATGAAAGGGAAGAAAGGGAAACTAATGATTACAGTGATTACGATGACTTTGAACCTGTGGAAAATAACATTTCTAACCCTATAGAACGTGATTCAGAACAACACGGAAATTTTCACAGAAAGCCTCCAAAATTCAAACAGAAATAGTAGAAATCAACACAGTCACAAACAATCCTCTCCCCTACATAGAAATTGAACAACCTAAATTAAAACTTTTAATAGACACAGGGAGTAGTCGATCAATAATTAAACCAATAATCGCAGAAACATTTTATAAAAAAAGAATATTTCATGATAATGTGGAAATAAAAACTTCCATTGGTAATAAAATAATAAAAAGACAAGTAACAATTCCAGCATTTAAAGAATTTAATAGTAATAATAATATTGATTACATTTTGTTTGATTTTCACGACTTTTATGACGGAATTATAGGTTTACAAGATTTAATAAAAATGGGATTCAATATAGACTTGCAAAATAGAAAATTAATCAATAATAGTACTGCAATACCCATTAAATTTAGAAAATCAGAAGAAATTGATTTTAAAATTGAAATAGGACCTTTAGAAAGAATTTTAAAAGAAATACCAATCACAATACATGAAGGTGATGTAATAATAAATGAGATTGAATTAGGAAACCTAAAAATACCTGCAACTCTAACAAAAGCTAAAAATGGACATGCAATCATAGAATTAATTAATGAAACTAATGACCCGATATCAATAATTTTGAATGAACCAATTTCTGCTTCATTTTTTATTCCCTCTCAATATGAAATATTTAAAGTCGAATATTTTAATGAAAATAAAAATAAAAATAATAAAGTAGCTGACGCACTTTCTAGAATTCAAAATAATCAAAATTCAGATTTAAACGCTCTTGAAACAGCACAATTAGACGATAATATCGATATAGATGACAATGCCCTTGAAACAGCATCTTTAGACGTTAATTTCGATATAGATGACATAATAACTAAAGAAATATCAGATATACCTAATATCTCAGAAGACGACTTTTATACAACATTGAACGAACTAGAATTATTAGACAACCCAAACACACAAAATAAATGCAACATTATATCAGACATTCAAATAAAACCACCTGATACTCAACCAAATGACACGGACTTAGAAACAGTACATACTTCATTAGAAAATCCTATACTTTCAATACCTATAAGTGAAAAATCTTTAAATACCTATAAAAATCAAATATTGATTACTAGCGGAGAAATTAATGATATAAAAGTTAAAGAAGAAAAGATTTTTGAAAATAAACGACTTTATGTAACAATACCACAAAGAAATTTAGAGCAAAATATTTTTAAATTTATAAAAGAATATATAGATCCAAAAAAGACTTATGCAATAAAGTTTAGAAATCAATTACTACCACAGAACTTTATAACCACTGTCCAACATATTTCAGAAATTCAGCATTTAAATTTATACACTGTCCAAAATTATTAGAAGACATTTTGCTAACAGGCGAACAAAAAGAAAAAATTGAATACTATCATATTTTTAAGAAAGGACATCGCGGAATCAATGAAGTAAAAGCTTCTTTAGGAACCCGATATTATTGGCCCAAAATGAACGAAGATATTGAGAACTTTATAAACAGTTGTGAAACCTGTTTAAAAAATAAATACGACAGAAATCCACCAGTAGTAAAATTTAACCTTACCCCCACAGCATCAAAACCCTTTGATCATATACACATAGACGTTTTCAAAATATCCAATAAATCATATCTTACTATTATAGACTCTTTTTCTAGATATGGCCAGGCATACCCAATTCAAAGTACAAACGGTATTTCCGTAGTAGAAAATTTATTAACCTATATAAGTCATCACGGACTGCCTTATAAAATAACTGCTGACTCAGGATCAGAATTTAAAAATAATGATTTAAAAGATTTTTGTGAGTTACACCGTATTGAATTACATTTTACCACACCAAAAAATAGCAACTCGAATTCACCAGTAGAACGCTTTCATTCAACGCTGATAGAACATTATAGGTGTTTGCGAGAAGAAAACAAAGAATTGCTTTCAGACCAATTAATCAAACACGCAGTTCTAAGCTATAACAATTCCATTCATTCAGTAACAAAATTCACACCATTTGAAATAATAAAAGGACACATAAATAACGCTGACCCATTTGACTTGAATGATACTTTGATATTATCTTATTACGTTCAAAATCACAAACAGGCTAGTAAGCAGTTATACAATAAAATCAAAGAAAGAAATGAACAAGTAAAAGAAAACAATATAACAAAGCTCAATACAAAACGAAAAGACCCTCCTGATTATAAAAATCAAACCACAGCCTACATACAAACAAAATCACGAGACAAAAAATTACCTAAATTCAAGAAAACTGAAATAATCAAAGACTCAGGTGTAATATTTGAAACTAATAAAGGCAATTATCATAAAGGCATAATTAGAAAACCCAAAAATAACTATGATACATTGTTACAGGACAATGAAGATTACTTTGACGATATACGTGACGATACTCCTGACATTTCAAACAAGATGCCAGACAGAAGACATCCAAATAACTAATTCAGGAAATTTATTATTACCCGTTAAGCTAGGCTCATGTAAAATGATTTATTCTAAACATACTTTTATACACTATTTAGATTTAAGCGAAATAGTTAAGCAAATTGATAATTTAAAACAATATTATCATACACTAAGAAATAGCTTAGAAAGAAGTAATGCAACGAATCCAATTTCATATCATAATCTAGCTGAACAAATGTTAGAAAGAACAAAATTCTTGATAAACACTTTAGTGAAAAAATCAGAACACATTTATCCACATATCAGATCAAAAAGAGGTGTAATAAATGGCATAGGCAAAGCTAACAAATGGCTTTTCGGAAATTTAGATTCAGATGATGGAGAAAGATACGACAAGGCAATTGATATTTTGCAACAAAATCAAAAACGTATAATTTACGAAATAAATTCCCAAATATCACTGTATACAAAATTAATAGACCATTATAATAAGTCATTAACAGATTTATGGCAGAATCAGCAAAAACTTCAAAGTAACTTAGAAAAATTCCATTTTTCATTGGAAAATAAATTAATAACGTTGGACAATTATATAACATTTCATGGGACAATCTCACAAATTAATTTAGACTGTCAAAATTTAATTACATTCATTGACAATATTGAAAACTCAATTATATTTTCAAAACTGAACTCTCTTCATAGTTCCGTACTTTCTAGTCATGAGGTTGCGGAAATGATTGAATATTTGAAAACAATTTACAATGAGGAACAAATTCCAAAATTTAAGAATTTGTTGACCTACTATTTATTTCTCGGTACCCAAGTTACCTTTTCCAAATCCAAATTAATCTTTGCTATACATATCCCTATCCTAAAACCCGAAATTGCAGAGTTCTACCACCTTTATCCTATCATACAAAAGCACAAAATGTTTATCCCCTCTCAACCCTACTTAGCAAAAGCCGAAGAATCGTCATTAGTAAAGGAAGAATGTCCAATATTAGAAGAAACATATTATTGTCGACAAGAATTCATATCCAAAGACAACTGTACAACAGAACTACTCGAAAATCGTTTGTCCAAACAATGTTACGCCACTGACGTAAATCTTCAAGAACCCATCGTAGAACAGATCACAAATAACGAAATACTGATTGTTCCAGCCACCACTGTAAAAATATTATCAAAATGTACCTCAGAAAAATATTTAGAAATACACGACCCCTGTTTAATCCGAATTCCAGAAAAATGTGAAATATAAATTGGAAGAGAGAAGTTTTCAAATAATATTCAAGTTCAAAAAGGCAAATCAGTCATTTTAACAAAATCAGAAGCTATATTTTCAGAAACTCAAATGTATCACCCTCTAAACTTAACAAAAATAGATTTTGATAAACTTTTTGAAATTAATAAAATTGCTAAAAAATCTAAAACCAATTCAAGACGTAGAATTTTCAGGAAAACACGTAATAATTTCCAGTACAGTTCCTTTAATCTTAATAACTTTAATTGCTTTAACCACTTTTTGCATTATAAGAAAATACAGAAAATACAAGGACAAGAAGACAAGAAGAAGAAACCTAGAAGAAATTCCACTAGAAGAAGTAAAATCCAAACTCGAAAATAAATCCATTATTTTCTCGTCTTAAGGATGGAGGAGTTAAGTATCCAGACTAGCAGAGTCAACAAAAAAGTAGTAAACAAACTAGAACAGTGCCATTGTTTAAAGAAGATTATAAATAGGTTTCAATTCACATTTACAGGGACTTCTGACGTTGATTTCTACCAGATATATTGTTAGTTCGGTATTTAAGTTATTTAATATTTGTATTTGTTGTAGTACAACCTGTATATTAATTTATAAATAAATTTTTAAAAACAAACGTTTTAATTTAAAAATTAAAACTCGTGAAGTATCCGTGGATAACCCGCCTTTAAAACACTTGCTCTATTCAATAATTATTGAAGAATGCAACGCAATTTCAGCTAACACATTCGAACGAGTACGACAAGAGTTTACTAGTAGGATGTATTACTGTCAGGAAGTAGACGGAGCACATTTCGAACACTTGCTATAAGAATCCATTGTTGATATTTGATTAATTAAATTTGAAAAAATAATTTCAATAATTTTGGTATTTATTTAATATATCCGTCAAAATTAGTTTAAGCCCAAACGAAATTAATATGGGTATGTAGCCAATGTCAATGCCTTCCAAAAGGGATATCACTTGCCATAAGGTCCTATTTAAAATTATTGGCCAGATTGGCACTGTGACGTCATCTATCACTTTAACGTCACCTGTTACCATTCGTAAAGAAGTTTACAACACTTTATTTTCACCCTCCAAATTTTATTAATGTAAGTGTAGCCGTTCAAAAGATATGAGGGGGGGAGGGGACTTGTGAATAGCACTGTATATCTTATAATGTAACATTTTCTAACTGAATAAATGAAATAGTTTGATTGTGTATCATCGAAATGTTTGTCATTCAGAAATGGCACTTTAATATCCACTCAATTGCATTTTCCTGTAAAAAATTTTTTTGAGTAAGGCGTGTTTACAATAGGTGACAAGTACTATACTATAATACCGTATTACAAATTTGAAAATAACTTTACAAAAAGTAGACCGTTCACTAAGAAGAAACATCCACTTCTTGGGCTATATACCACAACTGACAATGACTTACACTCCTTAGTTGAATGGGGTTGGTACTAATAAGGCGCAAATACGCCGAACCCGGTCTGCAAGTGATATGGTCCCCTCTACTTACAAACTAGAATGGTTGATTATATCTCACAGGCATACCAACCCCGTTTAATAGAAGTGTAATTTATCGTCTGTCAGTGCATATAGCCCGAGAAGTAGATGTTCCTTCTTAGTGTACGGTCTACTTTTTGGTTATTTTCAAATCTTTAAGGTGATTCTTAATAAAATTCTGATTTAAGAGACCTTTAATCTATCGATAATAAATCATACAACAAAGCACTTACTGTCAAAATAACAAATTTTAAATTTTTAAAATCTTTCCATCGGAGTATCATGTCATGAGTAACTAGATATCAGCAAATAATTGAGTATTGAAAAACAAATTTAAAATTTCTCGAGAACTATCAGAGTTAGATATTTGCAACCCTAATACCAACAGGAAGGTAATAAATTCCCACGTTTTACAGACCCAACAGATACTGGGTGTTCCATTTAAGTTAAGCCAGAAATTCATGTATTAAATGATTAGTGTTATACTGTCATTAAAAACACCCTGTATATGATAGCATACCAGTAAATATTGGAAACAGAATGTTAAAAGCTTCTAGTGAGATGGTGTGAAGCAAATGTGGTTATTCGTTTTTATTTTGAAGTTATTGTATTTTTTCGGAGGGTCTACAAATTATGTAAAATCGATTTATCCTGGAAGCTGAACTAGATAGGTATAGGGAAATGTTAATGAACTCACATCATTTTTAATGGTACAATTCAAAAATGTGATAAAATACAGGGTGTTCCATTTAAAGGAACCTAACTTAGATACGGCACGCTTTCTTGGAGCACCCTGTATATTCCAAAATATTTTTGAATTATAGTCCTAAGTAATCTACCTAATTCTACGTCTTATTTTTTCTTATTTCATTTGCCGTTAAGACGCCAGAGAATAGTTCGTTCATAGTGCCCCACCCTGTATAATGATTAAGCCAAATTTGATCACCTTACACCTTCGGGTAGATAGGTTTAGATTATAAATATATATTCTGTATTCATATTATGATGTTCAATACAGTGATAGATATATTCATTTTCTGGAAAACTAAATATTATGCAAATAGTTTAGATTAGAACCGAACCACATTAATAATAGCATTAAGTGTAGCTAGTTTATCAATTTATTAAAAACAGTGATACATGTTCGGTAATTTACTATTCAAATCGTGTCAAATATTAATTGGAGAAAAAATAATTTTCCATGGAATATTAATTTAGAGTATTTAAACATTTGTTTCATTTTAATGACATCTCGTATTTTATATAATTAGCCACGAGTTGCCCCCAATGGGTTAGTTAGACAGTCGTGATAAATTTGAAATGTTTGTTTTATGGCAAGTTTTGGGATTCACTGTTTTAAATATTGTTTTGGCAGATTATGAATGTGGAATTGGAAATGCACTTTGTAATCGAGATAATACCTATACAAGATCTATTGATGAGTCGTGTAATAATTATCAGAACCCTAATTGGGGAACGCAGAATTCTATTTATGATAGACTAGTACCTGCAAAATATGGAAAAAGTGAGTATTAACCATCCATTTACATGAAATTGAACATGAAATTATCATCCCAAACTTGTTCAATAATCGTGACTGGTCTTGCAGGAGAAGCAAGACCACAACTAGCAAGAGCAAGGCCAAGACCAACGCCAAACGTATGCTAGAGGCTTGCAGACTTCTATTTCCTCACAATTTCCATTTGCTCATGTCTCGCTCTCAATTTTGGGGTCCAGCTGGCTGTGTGGAGAAGAAAACTTGCCCTGAACGTTTATCAAAAGTCATTTTGTTTGTGAGATACAGGTGGATCAATAGGAAACAAAATTTCACTCAAGTGAATTAAATAGGATAAGAAAAATTGATAAATATGCCTATTAGGGTAGATAGTCGCCAGTCCTGGAAACATGTTTAAGGTCCAAATTAAGTCGAACAGCTCCAAGAGTTTGACCTAAGATTTTGAATTTTCAGGGAAAATTGGAAGATCATCAGAACCAGCAGCAGCAGAATTTGTGCACGATTTTGAGCATAATGGAAAAATATTAGCATACGTATTTGTAATGTTTGGGTGTAACTTGGTTCTAAGTTTTGCTTTGGAATTTTCAGCAACGATCTTCGCTATTCCATGGTCATTATTTATTACCGTATCATTTGAAACTAGATGGGGAATTCCATTATTGGTTTTGTTTCCTAGAATACATCTACTATTTTTCCAAACTTGACATACTTGACTGGGTTTTGTATTTTCGCTTATGGGCGAAACATAGTTTTTCCAGGACGATGGTCTCCTTTGTTTAATAATGAATTTAGATTTCACTTTGGCTTCTTTGAGGTTAATGGGGTTTCCAGGAGTATGGTTCTGTAGGAACCATTTTAATGTTATATTTTGTTGTTGTATAGTAACTTTGCAGGAAGAATTCCACCAGAAAATATTTTTTTTAGATTTGATATCTTAGTTTTACCTACGTGTAATTTAGCAGCTGAAAATTGGAATCACTAACACTTTCGGAAAAATTGAGAGAATGTAGGTTTGTGATCTGAAACTTCTCCAGTCAGCATTGTTTAGTTGCCAAGAAGTTCTGGTTGAGGTTTTGTGAGGCGATGGAAGATGTAATGATGACTACCAACTAAATCATCAGTAGTATGCCAAGTTGGTGAGGGATCTGATTCAGGATCGCATAGACTGAGATCGATGGCAGAAAAGGAACCAGAGGAGAAATAAGGGTAAGGGAAATGGAAATAGAATATGTCACGAGAGACAAAAATAGAAGTGCCGCCTCTGGTTCTATTGCAATTTGTGCGTATGTATGTATGTATAGTCAAAGGCACTCTTATCGTGCGGGTCATACGATTCATCAAAGACATACTCACAGTTTATGTTTATTACGTTTAATTATAACTTCCATATAAAGTCCGTAAGATAAATAAGACAGACTTATGCAATTTTGACGGAAAAAAGAAGGATATGTATTAAGTTTTCAGCGATTCTAAAAAGTCTTTCACCAGCTGAGTTTTTATCTAAATATGTCAGTTTGACAATTCAAAGTGACAATATATGATGTAGCTATCTTGGTTACCGTTCTCAGGGACCTCATGCAAAGGGCTCTGAATAGGGTACATGGGTGGTGTAACGAACACGGACTTGCAGTTAATCCTGCCAAGGCTGAGATAGTTGGTTTCACCAAAAAGAGAGGTATAAGACCTGAGGGTCTAAATCTTGATGGAGTACCACTGCCGGTGGTTGAACAGGTGAAGTATCTGGGAGTGATCCTTGATAAATCACTGACATGGAAGGCTCACCTTGATAGTCGCCTAAGCAAGGTGACAAACACGTATTGGGCCTGTAGGAGAGCCATTGGTCCGAGGTGGGGACTGACCCCCAAAACGATCATATGGTTCTATAGAGTGATTATG
>CAJUYG010003293.1:9000-22439 GCA_910591675.1 Galerucella calmariensis
TCAAAACACTTCCTTTTGATGTTTTAACTTCTGCTGTGCGAGCTACACCATCCTTGCCATTGATTAATCTGGAAATTCTGCCAATAGGCCACTTGTAAGGAGGCTGTTTATCGTTTTTTATTAGCACTAAACAGCCTTCATTGACATCTGAAGGTGGTGTCTTTCATTTATATTGGGTATGTAGTTGTGATACATACTGTTTTGAAAAATGTGCCTAGAGCTGTTGAGTCAATTTCTGGACATGTTGAATTCTTGATAATTTGAATAAGCTGATATGTTGCAATTCAGGTTGCGGAATGAAAGCAGGAGAACGGCCAAGAAGGAAGTGTGAAGGAGTAATTGGCATTAAGTCATTAGGTTCGTTTGACATAGCAAATAGCGGTCTAGAATTGAGAATACTTTCAACTTGAATAACCAAAGTGTTTAATTCTTCGAAGGTAACATTCCTACTAATAAGTACGTGCTTTAAATGATGCTTGGCACTTTTCACAGCTGCCTCCCACAAGCCACCATAATTTGGAGTATATGGTGGTATAAACATCCAGTTTATGCCCTTTTCATTGGTACCATCAATAATCGAATCTTTGTTTGTTCTTAAAAATGTACCTAATTCTCTTAGCTCATTTCTAGCTCCTGCAAATATACTACCATTATTAGACCAGATAGTTGCAGGAATACCTCTTCTAGAGGTAAAACGTGATAGACAGGCCAAAAAGTTCTCAGTAGTTAAATTAGATATGATTTCTAAATATACAGCTTTAGTACAGAAGCACACAAAAATGCATAAATAACATTTAGTTAGCCTAGCTCCTTTCCCCTGTTTATTTAAAACTAAGAATGGACCTGCATAGTCAATACCGGTTATTTTAAAAGGGAATTTAAATTTTAAACGGCTATCTGGTAGAATCTAGTGGGGTAGGATTAAATCGGAAACATGTTAAACAGCTCTTAACAGTTTTCTTCGCAAGATTACGACCTCTAATAGGCCAATAAAAGTGTCTAAGTGAGGCTAATATCAATAGGGGACCTAAATATGAATACGGGACCTGGTCAGACCTGGACATTCTTCCTGGAAGAGGAATCTTACAGGGAACTGGAGCGGTTGGAGTTCCGCCCTTATTTTGGTTTCGGTCAGATCTTGATACGATCCGAAGAAGCGAGAGCATCAAAGAGAAACCCAGCACCGAAACAACGGTCGGGTCCGCGGAGCCCAAAAAGACCCTGGAAAGGAAGGGAAAAATCTCCCCCCACGAAAGGAGTCTAAAAAGGGGTTCTAAGGCGGAAAAGGTAGGTAGAAAAGGGGGTTAATTCCCCTTCCCCCTAGGTGCCTCGCAATGGCTTCCACAATAAGATGTCTCCAGGCCAACATTCACCACGCCAAAGCGGCAACCTATCTCCTTGGGCGGAGGATTGACATGGATTAGATCGAAGTTGGATTCATCCAGGAACCATGGATTTCCAACACAGGACGGATCAGCGGACTGGGGAACTGTTCTGGTTAAGTGGTACACAGCACCTCAGGCATCAGGCCCCGGGCTTGTTCACTTATCAGGAATAACATAAATTACTTGTTTGTTAACAGGTTACTGCACCACCATGATATGGTGGCAGTCCAACTTTTAGCATCAGAGGGCAACGGCTGGAAGGACCTCATTGTCTGTTCTGCTTATTTCCCTGAGGACAGAAGAGAAGAACATCCCCCATCGGTAGTGCGAGAACTGATCGTCTACGGCAGGAACAACAACACACAGGTGATCATTGGATGTAACGCAAATTCCCACCACTTGGACTGGGAAAGTACGGACACAAATGGAAGAGGTGAGTCGTTATATAATTTTATAATCATGGAGGGGCTGGTAATAGATAACATTGGCTCCGATTTAACGATAAGAACGAATTTCATTAGTACTATAATCGTAAACTGGCACATATCTACAGAGCCGTCTTGTTCAGACCACAGACACATTAGATTCGACGTGAATACAGGGGCAAGACCCATAGTCCAATATCGAAACCCAAAATGCCCCAACTGGACCGGTTATCGATCAACCCTCCAGGAAGGCTTGGGAAACATAATTGGTACTATTAAGAATAGAGCAGAGATAGAGGAGGCGAATATTCAATTGAAAACCGCCGGACTATCAACAAAACTGCCCACTGAGAGAGAAGAGGGACCACAGAGGATCACCATGGTGGAGCAGAAACTTTGAAAAGAAAAGAGGAGAAGTTCGGAAACTCTTGAACCGAGCTAAGAAAAAAGGCTTATGGGAACAATATCGTACGGCTTTAACGGCGATTAGGAAAGCCAAGAGAGAGTCCTGGAGAAACTTCTGTCAGAGTATATCAGATTTACCTGTCAGTAGTAGAAGTCACAAGGCTCTCTCCAGAGATCCGGCACAGGGCGTTGGAGCAATAAAATGCCCAGACGGCACCTACACGATCTCTGCAAGGCAGTCCCTGGAGCTACTGCTTCAGACTCACTTTCCCGGTAGTCGATTTCTGGAGGACCTGTCACCCATTCCACTTCTAACGGGATCAACAGAACGACCCAAAAAGGAAGATTGGAAGTTGGCAACTAACATAGTCACTCCATCGGCAATTGTATGGGCAGTGAAGGAATTCTCACCATACAAATCACCTGGGGAGGATGGCATTATTCCAGCTCTGCTACAACAGGGCAGTGGAGAGCTATTGCCTCATTTGGCCAATTTATTGAGTGCTGGTCTGGCGTGTGGGTATATCTCTCTAGAATGGTCAGTGGTGAGGGTTGTATTTATAAGGAAAACGGAGAAAGTGAATAATTCACTTTCCAAATCCTATCGTCCGATCATCCTGACCCTGTTCTTGATGGAATGTCTAGAAAAAATTCTAGACAGGCATCTAGGGAAGGGAGGCTACGAGAGTATCCGTTAAATCCCTCCCAGTATGCTTATCAAACGGGCAAATCGACAAATTTGGGGGGAAAATCGGCCCATCCCTTGGCAACAAGGAAATAGCGCTGGCGGCCTTCCTAGATATAGAAGGGGCGTTTGATAATGCCCTTCCAGAATCCATATGGAGAACGGTGGAGCGAAGAGGAATCTGCAAACCAATCCGTTACTGGATCAAAAGTATACTATCAAATCGGCACATCACTACATCCCTGAATGGAGTCACGGTGAGGGGAATGGCGGCAAGGGGATGCCCACAGAAAGGGGTGCTTTCCCCCTTTTGGTGGTCACTACTGGTTGACTATCTCCTGGGTAAATTATCTAGTCAGAGGATAGATGTGCAGGGATATGCTGATGATATAGTAATAATTATTAGAGGCCAATTTGGAGAGATAATTTCTAATAATATTCAAAGGGCTCTAAACATAGTGCACATGTGGTGCGAGAGATTCCCTCCACAAGGTGAAAAGAATTACAGCGACTCCACCAGCCAACTTCAGGCGACGTGAGCATTCCTTTTGCGACGGAGGTGAAATATCTAGGAGTAATCCTAGATAAACAACTCACCTGGAATGCCCACTTGGAAAGAGTTACTAACAAAGCCAGATTATTCCTCTGGAATCTCAGAGGGGTATGTGGAAAATCTTGGGGTATGAACCCCAAACAGATTTACTGGAACTATGGTCAAGCCAACGGTCACGTATGGCTCAGCAGTCTAGTGGACAAAAGGTCTGCAAAAGACAGTCAGAGCAAAGCTGTAAGGCTTGCAGCGAACAGCATGCCTGGCCATTACCAAAGCAATGTCTTCCAAACCAACGTCGGCTATGGAAGCCCTCCTACAACTAACTCCTCTCCACATTCACTTGAAGAAGGAAGCTAGGAGAGCGGCTTATAGAATGCTATCAGTGGGGAGGCAAATAAATGGAATACAAAATCACCACATTCTTGGGATGCCCCCGGATCTTTCTGTCACAAAACTTCACGTGGACAAGCCCTTTGAGGTCCTCATTTCCACGGGAGACCAATGGGATAGCGAAGAAATCTCCTTCCTAGAAACGGACTACGGATCCAAAACCGGAAACAGGGCTGGAGCGGCGGTCTTCAGCAGGAAACCCAGAGTGGAAATCACAGTCAACCTGGGCAGGTGAGCTACCGTCTTTCAGGCTGGAGTATACGCCATTGAACTGGCTGCAAAAGAGCTGATGAATCAACCTGTTGTAAAAAAGAACATACACTTCCTGTCAGATAGCCAGGCTGCTCTTGAAGCACTGAGCTCGAACAGGATGAAACTTAAGATGGTATATAACTGTCTACAATCCCTTGAAATACTAGGCAAATAAAACAGAGTCATTTTGACCTGGGTGCCGGCGCATCGAAGGGTGGAGAGCAATAAGGAGGCCGACACTCTGGCAAAAAAAAAGGATCAGAGACTCTATTTATCGGACCTGAACCATTTTTTGACATTGCGGAAAGCACTGCTAGATCAGCCATAGTTACCTGGGCGGAGAGGAAAACCTACACGTACTGGGCAGACATACCGGGGCTCTCTCACTCGAAGGCGTTCATACACTACCCTTCTATTACAAAAAATAGGCAGATCCTGGAATGGAGTAGAACAAACCTACGCATTCTGACGGAACTGCTTACAGGACATTGTCGACTAAATTATCACCTAAAGAAGATGAGTCCTCGGACTGTCGGTTCTGTAATTTGGAGGACGAAACTGCGGAGCACATACTATGCTTAAGGGTAAGGTATAATATATTCGGCTTTAGTACCTTAGAGCCGAACGACTTCAAAAAAGTTTCACCAAATACAACCATGGACTTCGTCAGAAGCATAGGCTGGTGGGGTGAATTGTAATTCCAAGGGGTGAGCCACAATAGACCTAACTAAGGTCGCAGTGGAGGTGGCGAGAAGGCACCACTCACATAGAACCTAACCCAACCTACATTGTGTATTTGAAGGAAGGGAAGAAAACATAATCATTACATTCACCCTTCCCCCTTGAATAAAATAAAATAATACTAGAAAAAATTCTCACAAAAATAAACTTCAATCCGCCGTTGAACGGAATTTAATCATGAAACGTAAGGTGCCCGCCGTTGGAAAGCGAAAAGCATATATTATCAGTAAATAGCTTCGTCGCACTATCGTAAATTATGACATTTTTGGCGGATTTCTAGATGTCCTATGAACTTCCGCCCCAAAACGGAATTCTTATTTCAAATTCATAATTCCGTTGGCGGAGCTCTAGCCACACTGTTTTTAAAATACCTAGATTTTGTTCAGTAGTTGGTCATGGTTATAATACTATGAAATATGATTTCCTGAATTTTCATCAATATTTTACAGCAATAGGAAATGGGGGTTGATGTTTTGGCTCAAAAAAGAAGGAAATATTAATTTACAGGTATTAGAATATCCCGTAATAATATAATATTTAAGTAGAGATATCGGAAAGCAGCCAAGTTTCATCAATTCAGTTTTAAATTGGACTTCCCAGTAATCCAGATGTACCGCATATTGAAATCTTGTGGCATATTTGAAGAACAAAATTCCTCGAAAACTGTTTTATGTGAGATGACACCCAAATAAATTCTATGGTATTCAAAGAAATTCCGTGGTCTTCAGACACGTTCTGTCACTTTGCTTTTGGATTGAATTGGATAATATTGATTTAATTTCCTACACAATTTCGTTTTTTCCTTTTTTTAAATAAAGGGCTTGGAGGATTCGGAAAATTTATAGATTATTTTTGTATGTATTACTCGTTATTGATTAAATAACTGTTAATCTAAACACAATGATCCAAAGAAATTGCAAATTTGTCTTATAAATTAATAAGAAAAAAACTGATTATTGCTGAACATTTTCCAAAAACCTTTCATCTTGAAGAAGTCAGCGTCTACTAAATAAACATTTGTTGGGAATAATAATTAGCAGACATCTCATGATAGTCACGTACCTTGTTACATTCCTATCATATTAATTGAAATATGTATTGAGAATTATTATCAGGAATGGAATAATCACATGAACAGATGTAATTTTTAACTGATATGATTAACACCAATTACACCTGCCAGGTAGTTTTCCAATTTACGAGATATGTGTTTTCTAAAATTCCTCAGTTTCTTTCATTTCAAGACGTCATAGATATAATTATTAATAATAATTAATTATTTTTATTAAGAGCGCGGCAGACAAAAAAATTCTAGAAAAAAAAACCAATTTAACTTTTGTGTTTAAGGATTTTATTAAATTACTATTTATATTTTGTATAATTCTCAGCCCACAAATTAACCATAGCATGAATGTATAGAGGTTTTCTTCTTTCATACCACAGAATCCACATTTCTCTTCACTATTTATTTCAGGCGCTCATTCAGGTAACACTGTCCCGTAAGGACTTTTGTTAAATCTCTTATTGGAGTATTATTTTTATTATTATCAATTTCCATTGTACAATTTCCATGTACAATTTCCATAACAAGAAGTTGGGATTCAGTACAAACATGTTTTAAGCCAAAAAAAATATTTGAAATCTTTTTATCTAACGCAAAGGCTCTCAGTTATAATATGTATAATAGGTACTTGATGAGATTTGTCTGACTGGAAAAATCATGTGTGTCCAGAATAACAACCAATTCACTTAGTGTTTTTAAATTCAGAAACAATATTTTCTCTGTGTCCATTATATAGAGAACATTCTACTATTAAATGTATCAAAGTTTCATTTCAATCCATATTACAGAGACTACAAGTTGAAGTTATACAGTGATGAGCAAATGTGTGGAACCAAGTGAATATCTCTGTTATTATTTGAGACATCAAAATGAAATTTGGAAGGTGGATACTACAGTAGATTGCCTATTTGTTTTCATATTTCTTAACAGTTTTGAACTTCCGGTTTTACCGGAAGTAATGTCGATTTTAAAATTTGCAATGGAACACTGTGTATATTATTTTAGTTTCTGATGGAACATTTTATTATGAATACAAAAATATCGGGTTCAATTTTTTTTTATTTCAATACCTACCGACATTTCATTACAGATGGATTGGAAGAAGGGGTACTTTTGAATGGCCTACACGAAGTCCCGACCTTAATCCACTAGACTATTTTCTGTGGGATTATTTAAAGTCCAAGGTTTATGTTGATAGACCAAATAATTTTCAAAAATTAGCTGCAACAATAACTCAAGAGATCCAGAGAATTCCACCAGAAGTAATAGCTAATGTTACTAGATAATTTACAAGCCGACTTGCCTATTGTCAAGATGTAAACGGTGCTCAGTTTGAACATCTAATACATTAATTTTAGTTTAGTTAAGTTTCAATGTTTTGAAAATCACTTAGTTTCAGTTAATAATTATGATTATGTCTTTAATGGTTATTAGATTTTCCTTAGTTACTTTTCTGTTAATATCTCGGTAGGTATTGAAATAAAAAATGTCGAACCCGATATTTTTGTATTTGTAATAAAATGTTTAATCAGAAACTAAAATAATATACAGGGTGTTTCATTGCAAATTTTAAAATCGACATTACTTCCGGTTTGACCGGAAGTTCAAAATTGTTAAAAAATATAAAAACAAATAGGCAATCTACTGTAGTATCCACTTTCCAAATTTCATTTTGATATCTCTAATAATTCCAGAGATATTTACTTGGTTCCACACATTTGCCCATCACTGTATATCTATGTGATATTTTATGCCCCTGAAATTTTTTACTATTTCCACAGGTTTATTATTATATTTAAAATTAGGTTTATAATTGTTATTATAATTTTTGTTTTGTATTCACCTTTACTTTATTCTATTTGGCATGTGACTTTAAAGTTTTTAATTTTCGACTTATATCCATCACCTATTGATAATAAATTATATTTCGGCCTCGTCTCCGTAAATAAAGTAGTGTAGTACCTCCCTGCTTGCCCGTGCCGACCACAAATTTTAAAGCTGAGAAACAAGTACTCGTAGCCCCTACCCCGCATAGCTATTCGTCTGTCACCCATCTATTTAGTCTCTTTTCTTGTGCCGGATCGATCACATCGCGCGTCCACCATTTGTATTGTAGGTAGCATTTTTGTGACAATTATGTCGGAAAACACTAGAAAAAGACGTAGAAGTTCAAGTGGAAGTCGAAACCGATCAAATAGTCAAGCACGTGGTATTGGCGCTATCCTAGAAAGGTTGGAAAGACGGTTGGAAAACGTTGAAAAATTCCATAGGAAATACAGCCGACGTTCGAGATCAAGCAGTTCCTCGAACAGTTCTTATCAAAAACGCAGGCGTAGTCGGCGCCGCAGTCGTCAACGTCATCAATCGACATCCATGTTTTCTACAGATAGCGAGGCCGAAGATGGCGGGACCGCCGAAATAGGCCCCACTGAAACAAATATTACGCAAGACAACCAGGACATTGACAATAGTAAGTAAACATGGGTGGTTTTTTCTTCCTTTTCTCCTCATCACGCTATTAGGTTTTTTGAAAGAATACCTAGGGTGGTATGATATTAAGTTTTTAACTTCTATTTTATTTAAACACCTAGGGTGGTGTAATATTCGGTAGGATATTCACAAAACACATATCTAATAATAGTTTATCTTTATACCTAGGGTGGTATTAGACCATGACGGTCCAAGAATATATATATATTCTATATTGTACCTAGTGTGGTACCTACATAAATACATTCAAACCATTTATTCAGATGAGAATATGAAAATTCCTAAAAAAAAAAAAAAAAAAAATTATGTTCATATAGGTATCTATATAAGTATCTATTTTCCCCTTTTTAGTTGGTGTTCAACAGTTTAATCTTTCTGCTATCTTGGGGGAAGATGAGAATAAAGAAAAACAGTTTTCTGAAGCAGTACAAGCAGATCTGGCTGCTTCTTGGGGAAAGATCCTTTTTTCCGGATTATCAGAGGAACTCAAGAAAGACCTTATCAAGAAGTACATTCCTCCTGAAAACTGCAAAGAGCTCTACCCCCCAAAGATCAATCCTGAAGTTAAGATAGCGTTATCCGAAAACACTGCAAAGAGGGATGAAAGGCTGAGTCACCTACAGGGCCAAATTGGTGCTGCAACGTCAGCGGTTGCCTTGTTGATTACTAATATGGTTAAGGAGGGGGGAGGAGCTAATAAAGAATACATTGAGTGCCTCAACGACATAGGCCGAATCTTATGCAACATTCACCATTCAGAGTCGGTCTCAAGAAGGGAGCTTTTGCTAATCAATTTAAACAAGGACATGCAAGAGACCCTGAGAACAACACCCATTAGCAATTTTCTTTTTGGAAACGAGCTTGATAACACGATTAAATCTGCTAAAGAATTGGAGAAGTCAGGAGAACAACTGAAACCAAAAAAGAAGATTCCACGTCCCACCTCTAGCGTTTCGGGAAACCTGAGACGTCCACTCTACACACAAAGGGGGGCACATCAGAGTGGACAGACCTTTCGCAACCCCAACTACCAAAAACGCCAACGTTTTCAGGTCCCATCGAAGAGACCAGGGACATATCGAAACACATATCAAAACGACAAGGGACGTCGTCGTGTATAGAGGTTAGTGGTAGACTCAAACATTATATTCAGAGATGGCGAAATCTCTCATTTCATCAAATAATATTGTCTTATATTGAGGGTTTTGCTATTCCTTTAAACAAAAAACCAAAACAAGCAGTTATACCCATAGAAACGAAGCGTACTAACAAAGAAATTGAAATCATTTCGACATTGATCAAGGAAGCATTAAAGGATAAAACAGTTTCATTGGTCAATCCCAGGAAGGATCAGTTTATTTCCAATATTTTCACTGTTCCTAAATCTGACAATTCTTATCGCCTAGTCATTAACCTTAAAAAATTCAATGAATTCGTTGAAGTATCGCATTTTAAGATTGAGGACCATAAAACAGTAGCTCGTCTTCTTACACCAGGTTGTTACATGGCAACAATAGACTTAAAGAATGCTTACTATTTGGTTCCTATAAAGAGGTCTCACAAAAAGTATTTACGATTTAGGTTTAACAATTGTCTCTACGAGTATAACTGCTTACCCTTCGGACTAAGTTGTGCCCCATGGGTTTTTACCAAAATACTTAAACCTGTAATGGCTCTACTTAGGGAAAAGGGTTTTCTGTCAGTAATTTATTTAGATGACATCTTATTATTTGGCAATTCTAGAGAAGATTGCCAAAATAATGTTAATGAAACAGTTAGACTGTTAGAATATTTAGGGTTTTTAATAAATAGGGAAAAGAGTTGTCTTTATCCGGATCAAATATGCAAATATTTAGGGTTCATATTCAACTCAAAAACGATGTCAATCTCATTACCGTCTGAGAAGCGCTCCAACTTAATGGAATTGGTGAGAAGATTCTCTACAACCCAGATCTGCACAATTAGAGAATTTTCAAGATTCATAGGGTCGTTAGTTTCTTCTGCACCAGCTATTAAATATGCATTTCTATATACGAAGCTATTTGAGCGCGAAAAAAGTTTAGCATTGTCAAAATATGTAGGCAATTATGAGGCAAAAATGCATGTACCACCATCTTTAGCACTGGAGTTTTCCTGGTGGTTGAGTAAGATTCCACATGCGGAGAACACAATTCGTACTGACAGATTCCAATTGGAAATTTATACGGATGCCTCTAGAACAGGTTGGGGGGCTTATTTTAACCATCGCACTACCTTCGGTTTTTGGTCTGAAGAAGAAAAAGATCGTCATATTAACGAATTAGAACTTTTAGCCTTATTTTTGGGCTTAAAGAGTTTTACAAGTAATTTCTCAAATTGTAATGTTTTATGTCGAATTGACAACACAACAGCTGTTTGTACAATTAACCGCATGGGCAGTGTTAAGCATGGAAATTTAAATAGTTTGGCAAGAAAAATCTGGACTTGGTGTCAGGAACGTGATATGTACATTTTTGCTTCATATATTGCCTCAAAATCGAATATTCACGCTGACAGAGCTTCAAGAACAGCTCATAAAGAAACAGAATGGAGCCTCGCAAATTATGCCTTCAAAGAAATTTCCGACAAGCTTGGTGCCCCAAACGTAGATCTTTTTGCCAGCCGAATTAATACAAAATGTTCAAAGTTCGTCTCTTGGTTGAGAGATCCAGAGGCATATAAAATCGATGCATTTACACTCAATTGGAAATGTTTTTATTTTTATGCGTTTCCGCCATTTTCACTGATTTTACGGGTTTTACGGAAAATAATTACTGATAAGGCAGAAGGGATTGTTGTGGTACCACTTTGGACCTCTCAACCTTGGTTTCCCCTTTTCCAAGGCCTACTAGCCTCCCAACCGGTAATTTTTGAACCTAATACATCTCTTCTTTCTTTTAGCGGGATTCCTCATCCCTTATCAGAGAGCCTTTCCCTGGTTGCTGGGAGACTATCCGGGAGGCATTATCACGCAGGGGCGTGCCAGAGCAATCTCTAGAGTTGTGTCTCTCATCTATTACCAGCACTACCCTAAAACAATATTCAATCGGACTTAGACTTTGGTGGAACTTCTGTAACGCCAGACACCAAGACCCTTTCGTTGTCACAGTACCCCAAGTGCTGGAATTCCTAACGCGGTTATTTGATAACGGTGCTTCATATAGTACTCTTAATTCTCACCGCTCTGCTCTTGCACAAATAGCAGGACCAGATTTAGCCGTAGATTTCAGACTTAAAAGATTTTTTAAAGGTGTATTTGGCAAAAAACCACCAAAGCCAAGGTACGAAAACACCTGGGATCCCCATGTAGTCTTAACCTATGCTAAGGCCTTATCTACTGATAACATAACTCTCGAAATTTTGACAAAGAAACTTGCAATTTTGTTAGCATTGGCTACCGGACAGAGAACTCAGACCTTAAGCTTAATAGATATTAGAAATATTATTGTTAAACCTAATGAAAGACTTGAGATAAGGATAACAGATAGAGTAAAAACCACTGCATTAAATAGACCCCAACCTCAGCTCATTCTACCTTTTTTTGAAAACGATCACGAGATTTGTGTAGCCAGAACGTTATTAAAATATCTAGAAAAAACCGAAATCCTAAGAGAGTCGTGTCACTACCTTTTCATTACGATTAAAAAACCACACCACAGAGCATCTTCTCAGACCATCAGTAGGTGGATTAAGGATATGCTAAAAGCAAGTGGTGTGGATTCCGATCAGTTTAAACCATACAGTACTCGCCATGCTGCTACATCAACAGCAGCTCGACTAGGTGTTGATATAGACTCTATCCGTTCAGCTGCAGGTTGGTCTAAGCAATCAAGAACTTTTGCCATATTTTATAATAGACCTTTGATAGAAACTGAACAATTTTCCAATGCTGTTTTAAGTAACAATAAGTTATAGGTTTCTGTCCTGGCCCTTTTGGCCATATATATTTATATTTATAATTTTTGTTATGTTTGTTTAAGTATACAGTTTACACATATGATATATAAGGATGTTGTTTTGTATTAAATGTTAAACTTGGTTGTTAATTTGACAATAAATGGAAAGAATTTATTTTGTCCAACTTACATCTTCCTTTTATATGTTTCTCCTGTTACCTTTCTCATATAGAATAAATAATTATATGCATCTATGGGTCAATATATGTTGTTGCAATGATCTTTAAACATCTACACTACTTTATTTACGGAGACGAGGCCGAAATATAATTACAAGATCAAACGAACTTACCTAAGTGAAGTTCGATCTTGATTATATGAGGCCTCGTCGAAGTAAATAAAGTCCCTACACCCACCCTAATTATCGGAGATAATGTTCCCAAATTAAGCAACAACAGCTTTAAAATGGACTAAATAGATGGGTGACAGACGAATAGCTATGCGGGGTAGGGGCTACGAGTACTTGTTTCTCAGCTTTAAAATTTGTGGTCGGCACGGGCAAGCAGGGAGGTACTACACTACTTTATTTACGGAGACGAGGCCGAAATATAATTTATTATCAATAGGTGATGGATATAAGTCGAAAATTAAAAACTTTAAAGTCACATGCCAAATAGAATAAAGTAAAGGTGAATACAAAACAAAAATTATAATAACAATTATAAACCTAATTTTAAATATAATAATAAACCTGTGGAAATAGTAAAAAATTTCAGGGGCATAAAATATCACATAGATATACAGTGATGGGCAAATGTGTGGAACCAAGTAAATATCTCTGGAATTATTAGAGATATCAAAATGAAATTTGGAAAGTGGATACTACAGTAGATTGCCTATTTGTTTTTATATTTTTTAACAATTTTGAACTTCCGGTCAAACCGGAAGTAATGTCGATTTTAAAATTTGCAATGAAACACCCTGTATATTATTTTAGTTTCTGATTAAACATTTTATTACAAATACAAAAATATCGGGTTCGACATTTTTTATTTCAATACCTACCGAGATATTAACAGAAAAGTAACTAAGGAAAATCTAATAACCATTAAAGACATAATCATAATTATTAACTG
>CAJUYG010003294.1:0-22434 GCA_910591675.1 Galerucella calmariensis
TTGATATCTACAAAGTAAAAAATTATCTTATCGAATATTCCTCGGGTCTTGATAAATACTCAAAATTTTGTCGTAGAGAAGAGATATTATGAAGCAACACGCTCTCAGCATTCTCTATGACAAAATTATCTCGGTATTATCAAGACCATAGGGGTATTACTACTGATTATTGCTTACTTGCAGGTATGGCACTGATGATGGCTTAACAGCCGAAAGCGCTTTGCAATTTTAAAATGAAAATTTTACATAGAATACAAAAATGTTTTCTTGAGTATCACATGCGTCTGTAGTTTTCACGTAACCAACACGACACAAATAGCCTAAAATATACACACAGTGCAAAGAATGTGTTTTTGTATTAACAACGAGTTAAGATAGTTAGTGTCTCATTGAAAGCTGTAGAATAAAAAAAATATACAGTCTCATTGTAGTTCGTATCAAAAAGTAGCACTATAAGAAAATAAATAAGGTAGGTACAGTTCTCCTTTAAAAGCCATATGCCTAAGTTCGTACTGGTTCACGTTCAAATTGAACTATTCCTTCAAAAATATCATCACACTTTTTTTAACTGTAAGTAAACTTAGTTACTGGAGAATTTTTGTATACAACTTGCTCGACAACTGTTTTCCATCAAGCTTTTCATTTTGTTCTCGTATTCTCTAAAGCATTTTTATTGTATAATATACAACTAAGAATTATTTCCAATCGACCGTTAATCATAGCTTTGTATCGGAAACTGCATATCAATATGTCGATATCAAACTTTCCAAACAATTCCGTTCGAGCAGATTTGACAAATGGTCTCGTCATTTCACTTACTAAATGCGAAGCGACTATTCGACCATCTCATTCTGAGTGAATAACCGCTAGTAGAGTTCAGATAGGCTTCTCCATTGGGGATCAGCCACCGTGTAAATGGGATCTCAATCGTGTTTTGTTGCTCTCTGGTTGCCACTAGAGATGTAGCGGTATATTATGGTTAAAAATATTTTTACTACTGCTCATTTATCATTCAACTATCATTTATTGATACATTTCATCTTCAAAATTCCCAAAGCTTACTTAACAAAAATAAATTATATCAACTCCATATCCTCCAAGAACCATTACTTAGACTATTTATGGGAAATGCGAGGGATAAGTCCAATGCAGAAACATCAAATAGAACGTTGGGTCCGACATTTTCACGCTTTATTATTTAATAACCATCAATTATAGGTATCCGACGTGCAATGGCAAAATAATGTGCTCGCAATTTTTCCGAAAATAAAGTTTTAATTATGTTTCCACCTTTTCCTAATACTCTTATACACGAAAACAGCTGAAATTTTTGTTGGATGAAGAATATAACTGCAGGTGATTTTGTGGGAAGCAAAAGATACGATAGACATTTTTTTAGAATCACAAAGACAAAATAACGTACTGCCCAGTACCGCTGTAAAAACATATTGTCACATGACACAACGACATAATAATGCACTTATGAGTGTATACATACTTTTCTCGTTGAAGGAACCAAAATAATGGATATTTTGATGGAAATATTAATTTTAGAATGATGTAACTATTGAAAGGACAGATAATCAGAAGTTTGATCCTAAGGAGCTCATAATATCTGTACTCCATTTTTTCAATAGACATTAAACCAACACAACTGATGTGGCTATATAATTCCATGATACTACTTCCATGATAAACTGAGAAGGAACTGCCAGATAATTTATTCACACTTCGTGCTGCTATACCTCTTTTATTTTAGTTTTTGGTTGACAATTTTATATTTACATACCTATATAGGTACTCGACGAAATGGAATATCCTCCAAATAACTACCAAACTAAGCATTCAATTTTTCAATCAAGTAAAATTTGCAAGTACATCCTTTTGTCATTGTACCATAGACATGTAGAAATTGAATAACATATAATGCTTCACGTTTCAGCGTGATACCTAATACTCTTTTTTCGTTCTAAATTCTTATGCTTATGTTTTTTTCGAGGTAGCGATTATCACAAATCAGATGGTTCCAGATCCAGATGTCTTTCACTTCTAACTTCCGTTATATTGGTAACTTTCAGTTCGTTGTCAATTGTCTCGACTTCCTCTCACTGCAACGAGCAGCTCCCGCCTTTTTAGTTACCGATTGTCTAACTGACAAGACCTATATCGAGCATTTTGTGCATTATGCTTAGCTTTATTTCTAATTAATTGATGTGTAGGGTAAACAATATTTTTAACACGTGGCTCTTTATTTGCTTCTCGAGTGTTACACTACAACCTCTTGGTATTTATGTTAGCTCAACCTTTCTCAAATGTGAACAAAAATTTTGATCGATATGATAATTTTCACATCACATGTTCATGGAGCTAAAACCGATTTGTACATAATATAATCAGTTTCATCACCTGTACAAACAATTAAGCTGTATATATTTATCCATTCTACCTCTTCATAGGTAAGAAATTATCCGTTTCCCACGTCCTGATACTAATATTTTCACTCTTAGGGTATTATGGAACATTTTTTTCTCAACTCTTGCTCGTTATAAAATTCTGGTATCCACCTCTAACGTTCTCCTTTTTTATGGTAAAGAAGTGGAAGTTGCGAATCTGTAAACCTACTGAATAAAATATAAGAAGCTGTCGTGCCACTTTTGGAGGTGAGACTCTTTCCTGACAATCTCCCGAGTGGCTTGATATGCGAAATGGACGGACAGTGTTCAGTGCGAATATACAGAGTCTTAAATATGGGACGCCTCAATTATTTTGGAAATGCATTGCACGATTTTCAAAGATTTTGGAGTGTAAATATCTTGTGATATGGCCGATATTATGGTGGTATTTACATTATTGTCAAATCTTCCATTTTTCCGTGATAATAATGAACTTTGTCATTTTGAATAAATCATCAATTATTTTTGTGCATTTTGGAATCCTTAACAAATACTGAATATTTTGTATGTTCCCTACACCTACGAAGCATAATTTCGGGGTTATAGTTACATTTTGGGGGCCTGAACCCTTTTGCGGAATCAGCTTCAATGTAATATTAGATGAAATGGGTAAAGCAGGAAAAAAGAGAGGATCTGTCCATTGGAAGGATCCAGTAGGGCTTAGACAATTAAATATTCTTCTGGGTGACTACAACCTGTTGGGATCAAAAGAAATGAGTAAGTCAAAGTAAATCTGCCAAGTTGACTTTTGTACATAGAAAGGACATTGTTTTTAAAGCTGGAAGTGCATGAAAGATTATGAGGATTTGCAGTTATTAGAGCGATGAAATTTGAGGAGAGGAGGTATAAGGGTGTTCCAGATGCCAAGACCAGAACGCTGGATACTAGACAACTTCTATGAACGTAATGCTCTGAATTGAATTGTATTTAGTTATATTCGCTAATTCGTAACAGATCATTCTAGCTTAATTTTGTATAAATTGAGTAAGACTGTCCATCATAATTATACTTTTTTCCGGTATATTTCGCAATTTGGAAATGTCTGCTGTATCTTGGTGATAGTTTAAGCTTCAATCTTTGATAGTCTTCACTCACAACAATTAAGCTTATGGAACCCAACCTGTATCTGATCCAGCATGTATTATTGTTATTCTCCGTCATTAATTTGATGGAGCCTTTGTACAAAGCCCTTCGTTGGAGTATCATGGGTATCATACCATGTCCCGATGAGGTAAGTAATCGAACGATTTCCACATTAATATTCTTGAATATTTTTTGAGTAATCATGATTCCACATTCGTAAATGATATGATTTCATTATCGCTTGCTTTTTATTGATTGTACTAATATTATTTGAAAAACAGCTCTCCATAAACTTGTTCGTCTATAAACAATTCCCGTTTCGTCTTTAAATAACCACTCTCTTATTATTATAGGACATAAAATATCGTTCTTCGGATTATATCCTGCCGCATTTGGTTTTATTAACGACACTCCGTTTTTTCCGTTTATATATTGCCACAAATTGGCTTATTGATATTAAGAATGTACAGAATTTCGAACGTATCCGTGTCCGCATCGATCTGCGCATGCGTTAGGGTGGCTTCGGTGAGTTACGTTGCCCATATTTTCACGGACCTATACGGTTTGCTTGAAATATCTAATTTTTTTTACTGTGGATAATGCAGTTTGCGTCTACTCATATGTTTATTTTGATGTATCGGTTATACATGGTTATACTATAACCTCGATGTTTCAATGATTCACAGTTTCAATTTCAATTTTTCACAATCCACTTTGCATTCACTACATACTTTATTTCAAGCACAATATTACTTTCGGAGTGGAATGTTTATTACAAACTGAAATTCGGAGACAATATCAAAAATGGTTATCCCGTAATCCCCACTTCCTATTTAATTTGTTAATATATCAATCCCATTATATGAAAATATAAAAAGATCATTGGAAATGAAGTAGGTAGTTGCAGTACAGATCAACAAAAGAGAACAAACAATGAAATTTTTTTTATCCACACAATATTGGATTGAAATATTTATAGATAAGATGGGCAAACATTTATAGCACGAATAAATAATAAAGTAACTGGATAAATTCTAAAACCAGTCCTAATAATTATTTTCTCAACCAAATATTTTACTTGTGCAATAATCACACTATTAGTCATCATCTTTTCGCTTTCAGAAGAAACAATTACGTTCGATACTAAGCTATTGTTATCGTTGTTGGTTTTAGTCTTAAGTCAATCATATGGGCATAGTCAAGCCAAGAAATATCTTGGAAGAAAGTAAACATGAATGGACGACAACATTGTTTTTGTGAATTCACACATTGCAAACTAGAAAAACTGCAATGCAGAGAAATGTATCATCCTTATTTCTCTTTTTGTTTACATATCATACGTCCTTTGTCGACTCCGATGTTAATCTTCCTAAATGTTTACACATTTCCTAGTACTAGGAGAAAGCCACCTTTTAGAGCGTGCAAATATAGTCTCAACACTGATAAATGTTCATAGAAAAAGTATGAAAAAGTTGTAATTTCAAACAGGTCACTTCTAACGGGGGTAAGTGTGAATAGTAGCATCTTTATTCGTAAAAGGAATGCACCTGACTATTTCAGTAAATATTTAAATATAAAAAACGTGTGTTTTATATTAAACGTTGGTGGAAGCCGGGTGAGTATCTGGCTTGAAATTTTGTGAAAGGAACAAATATTTCTGATCTCTGAAGTATCTGGCTTTAGAATATGTGGAAGGAAAAATATTTCTGATCTCTGAAGCATACTTCCAACGTTAAGTTCATCCCTATAAATTGGAGTTTTTTACTTCTGTAGTTTTTAAACAGAAAACATTTCATGAATAGACTAATATACTTCCAGCTTTTCCAAAGATGACACATTACCATTTTGTGGCTATTTCAAATAGCATGCCCAATTTTCATCCAAAAAATTCATAATATCTTCATACTAATCCAGTATCACATTTCTGTTAATAGGTAAAATGATCGTTCTATCAAATATTTACTACTTATGTTATGGAGTTTTGAAACCGTTGGCCATACTTGACACTGAACACTATTCACAGTACCACTACACCAATACTTCGCACTATCTTACGATAACGAAGTTATCTTCATCAGAGAATTTAGAAAATGGAGATAAACCAACCATATGGTGCTTCATCGTCCATTTACAGGGTGTCTCACGACGATTAGGACAAGTAATATATCAGAATTGGGCAGTAGTAGATAATTATAGTTTTGGGGGTGTGAATTAGAGCAAATGTTGCATTTTTTCATGTTATTGTGTTACCCAATGAGGTATTTGATTTTGGTCACGTGACGTCGCATTCAAAATTATAAATTGGACAACCTGTATATTTGTTCCTTCCTGTGTTCAAACAATTCCAACTAACTAGCACACTTGGGGTCTAAAGTGATCAATTCAAGAGCTACAGTTAAGGGATTGTAAGTTGAAAAATTCATAATTGAATCCCCTGTAATTTTCGTTACATTCGTACGTAATAATCAAGACAAACCAATATTGTTTGTCTTCTGTCATTATCATGGCAAACTTGACAATAGGCAGTCTTTTTTATAAGATTTGCTATGCTACTTTATAATCGATATCTATTAGGTAAACAAGTTTTTGTGGAAAAAACACAAGTTTATGTAATTTTACTCCATGATATACAGGTCGTTCCATTATTAACTTCCAACTATTATTAAAAACTACAATATTGGTTTGTCTTAATCATTACGTACGAATGTAAGATTGCCGAAAATTACAGGGGATTCAATTCTGAATTTTTTAACTTACAACTCTTTAAGTACCTGTAGCTCTTGAATTATTCACCTTGGACTCCAAGTGTGCTAGTTAGTTGGAATTGTTTTATCGGGAGGAACAGAGAAACGCACAAATATACAGGTTGTCCCATTAATAATTTTGAATGCGACGTCACGTGACCAAAAACAAATAACTCATTGGGTAACACAATAGCAAGAAAAGATGCAACATTTGCTCTAATTCACACCCCCCAAATAATATTTATCTACTACTGCCCAATTCTGATATATTACTTGTCTTAATCGTCGTGGGACACCCTATATAGGCTAAAGCCAAACGAAATGAATTCATTATCCAGGTTACTGTTCAATTTGTATATATTCATTGAAAAATCCCAATACACATCAAATAAAAATTATAAATTGACATTCTCAGCATGGAAATGCGATACCTACCTTCAACCCCCTTCGAATGACAGGTAAAATCCTCAATTTTTTTAATGGAAAGAATAGGCTTGTGATACATCCTTTGGAATGTTATCATTTTCAAGTATATTACAACAATTAAGGTGGAATGAAATGAAATCAACTGGTAGCCGAAGATCGCTACATTACAATAAAAAACTTAATTTAATGCAAAATGGAATAAAGTGTTAGACAATGAAAATAACTATCAATGTCAATGAAGAAGATGTTCAAGATGCTATTTGCGAACGTCTAGGCTTGATCGACCTAATCGCAAGCGTTATTCGTTCAATTAAATCAAATGGTTTAGTTTTGAGCGTAATGTTTCTCACATATCCCCATAAAAAATATAATGATGTGAAATCAGGTGATCGAGCTGGCCAGTTTATCGATCCTTGCGTTGGTAATGTGGTGGTGCTCCATCCTGCAAAACCATATCGTATTCACTGGAACTTGAATTTTCCTATGATCAGGATATAAGCTTGCCAAACTTGCAGTGAAATCATTTTGAAGTAGAGCCAAATAATGATCGCCATTCAAATTGCCCTCAATGGAACAGGGACCAATCATATGATTTCGAACAAACGAACATCAGAAAACATAACGTCTTATAATTAATAATAATAATAATAATAATAATAATATTTATTTATTCATTTGATCACAAAAGTGATATAGAATTCGTCATTACAAATCATGTAGGCTAATACACTAAAAGAAGAAAAATTACATGACAAATGTAAATAAAATTTTTAAATTAAAGTTTATAGTTAAAAGTTGGGTCAAACACACTAAAATATTCTCAGTAATACAGCACTACACACTTAAATATTCCTTAAAAGATAAGTGCACTGCTATGCATTAAAATATTCCTCAACGGAATAATAGCACTGTTGAATAAAATAATTTTTCAATTTTTTTTTAAACAAGTAGATGCTATTAATATTCTTTATTTCAACAGGCAGCTTATTATAAACTTTCACAGCTCTGAATCCAGCACCTCTCTCAAAGAACGCTGTTCTGTGAGAACTCACTCTTAATTCATTAGCTGACCTTGTAATTTTGGTGAGGTTGTTGTACTTATCTACATTTCTCACAAACAGATTGCCATTGCGTTTGACAAATATAGCCAGATTATACATGTATAAGCTAGTAAGTGGCATTAACTCCAGCTTTTTAAATAAAGGTCTACACGAATCTAAGACACCCACTCCAGCAATACACCTGATTATCCTTTTCTGAGATACGAATGCCCTTTCCGCAGCAGATGAGCCCCCCCAAAAAATCAGACCATAACTCAAAATAGATTGAACGTGCGCATAGTAATATGTTTTTATAACATTCTGATCTACTGAACAGCTCAGTTTCCGCACAGCATAGCAAGCTTGATTCAACCGCTTCACAAGCCCAGAAATGTGTAGCTCAAAACACATACCCCCATCAAGCACTACCCCTAGAAATTTAGTTTCTTGTTGAATAGGAAGTGACCTACCATCAACCCTGATATAAACGTCATGATCAGGTTTAACTCTGTTATGAAACTGAATTGCAGCTGTTTTTTGTTTATTTAATGTAAGTCCATTCTCATTGCACCAATTAATCATGCTATCAATTACTTCGGTAGATTTCTCAGATATGGCCTTTAGATCTGGACCAGTTATCAAACATGATGTGTCATCCGTCAATTGGATAATATAGTTATCGAACATCCAACATGTCCATCATACGCTTACAAAAATAAGTTCTATCAAATTTGTCTCTGACCATTGGAAAAATCTAGTAGAGCTTAGACAATCAATGATTCTGCTGGGTGATTAAAACCCGTTTAGATCAAATGGATGCATAAGTCAACGGAAAACTGCACTGAGAGTCTTTACAGGGATCTTAACGAAACATTGTCATCTGAAGAAGAATGTAGATTCTGTTGCACAGAAAAAGAAACCTCTATCAACATTGTTGCGAGCTGTACAGCTATTCAGAATCATTCTAGGGCATAACACCTAGAAGACTACTGGATAGAAGGGGGACATTTACCTAAGTTAAAGCCTGCAGATGACCTGCATTTCCTCCTGGAAATGAGACTAAAGGAGCTACTAGTCTCTGAGACTTTATAGGGATGCATTTTATTTTCTTTCGATATGTTAACTTCACTATCAATGCATGGCTAACATTGAGTGTAGTGGAATCCTGTATGTCGGTTTTCCTAAAACTTAAGTATCACATCTAATTCTATTGATTTTATCACTCATTGGATTGGCAGCTGGATTTTTTTATCTTCCTCCACTCCAAAGAATGTCAATTTATAATTAAATTTTCATGAATTTCGGTATTTTTTTAAAATATGTACAGTAACTGGAATAATGAATTGCTTTTCTCCTAATACATTATACAACGGGCTATAACGTACAGGTCCTTTCTCTTAATTTGAACTGGTACTACATTCAAATATTCCTATTCTTTAAAATGTAGCATTCTTTTGTTGGATACATTTCTTAACAATTCCACACTATCTGAACTTATTGAATGATCAAAATGTAAAACATGTTCAGTAACACTTGACTATTCTGTACTCTTATGCATCGAATGAACTACATGCTCTTTAGAACGAACTCTTTCAGACCTCTTAGTATGCCCAACATATTTCATATCACAATTATTTTAACTGAATTCCTGAATAACACTATTTTCCGAATCCGTTTTTGCATATTGGTGATTCTAATAGCTGTTTTAAAGTATTTTTCCTACACACTACACACACATTGAAAAGTAGGCTTTTTCGCTTGCCATTGACAACGAAAAGTTGACGTTTCTGAGGAGAGTTACTCTACGCTCGCCTAGCGTAAAAAATGGCAAAACCCTCGTTGCCCATAACAACCGATTCTACAAACACAATTGTATTGACAGTGACAGATATAAAAGTTTGAAACATAATTGAATTGACATATTTAAACTGACAGATTATTGCTTTCGAGTAATTACAGATATATACTCAACTACATAAATAGTGAAGATATAAGATAAATATGATTGGAATTGGCATCTTCTAAGAAGAAACGATCCAATAAGTGAAATGTCTGATTGCCTGGAGACCCCAGGCCTAGTGGACTGCCCGAACGTTGATATAAATATCAGGTGATCAATAACTTACAAGTAATAGGAATCCATGACTGTGGTGAAATGAGGAGCGATGGGAAAAAATCACAAAGATGGCGAACTCACACTGCATGCTGTAGGAGCAGAAGATGATACAGGGACTTTCCTACCTATAAAAGGAATAAAAAAAGCACACGACCTATACTCCGACAGGAGTGCTGGCTCATAATTACCCGTTATTTTTCATTGAAATCTAGATTACACAATAATGTCTCTCTAATTGAAAAGTCTAGTCGAATTTTTGTCAGATAAACTGTATTTTTAGTCCTTACAAAATTTTTTTGATTCTGACAATTTCATTATTTTTGACTAATTGTATAAAGTGAGGAAAAGTATATAACTTAAAACGAATAAAATATTAAAAGTATCAACAGGTGCAGCCACAATAGTATTCATACACAGTTTTCTTGGTATCTATGATAAATAAAAACTATGCCCTATCAAATGAAGAAATTTGTTTTCATTAAAAATGTCTGCTCTCGATGAATGTCAAACATGGAATGAATGTTGAAGATTTGTCCAGATGTGACAGTTTTCTATTAATAGATTGTAGCTTTCGGGAGCAGTGTGGCATTTGAGATTATTGCACGTAACGATTGATCAAGCTAGCCTTGTCAAGTGAGGTGATACTTCTACGTGAACCACCAGGCATATCAAAATTGAAGTAAATGGTTTTGATCCTGTCTATTGGAAATATTCAACGTCTCAAAAATGACCTCAAAAGCTTCTGACCCATTCCAACCACTAATATCTCCGAACTTTTTACTTAAGTTTTTTTCATAGCATGTTTTATTGGTGGATGTATTAGGAGTTCTATACAAAAAAAATGATTACTCCTTTTCATGAAAAGTGAACTTGGTTGAAACTTTAATTGGAAAATTGGCGAATCATTTGTTCTTTGAGTTTCAATAATGTGGAATTGATTGATTCGTCCTGAGAATTCTTGAAGGACACTGCTGTCTACAGTTTATCAATAAATAATAATCTCAAGAACTTCACCATAGAAATCAAAAACTTGTATATTATATTTGAAAATCATCGATATGGGGTAGAAAATCTCTCTTTGGACAACCATCAAAGCTCTCAACTAAATAGAGGAAAGAGTGTCTGAAAATCGTCTGGGAAAGCGTTTCCGCATATGTGACACTTAACTCTTCTTCGCCTACCTAAAAAACTAGAAAATTGGGAAATATAACAAAAAACTTTGACTGTTTTGACGTTTAATTAGGAAAAATACGTGGAACGTTGAAAAGACAGATGGCGAGAACTACTAATTCATGGCATTGGGAATTTTCTCCCCTTGGGCTGCTAAACAATACTTTCCATCCCATTGTTGGTGTTCAGAAGATTGGCTTTTTGGTAAGGTAGGAGAAAAAGAATGTTTGTGTCTGTCGAATCAATGGACATCATTTCAAAAGCACGAAACCAGAGCCAAAAGACGAAAACTTTTTGGGAAAAATTTTGTGAGGATCATAGAATACGTGCTAGGATAAGTAAATTCCGATCCCACATTCATAAAAGGCATTGTAACTAAAGATTTCCTCCGGGAAACAGGACTAAAGGAACTACTAGTTTCTGAGACTCTCCTCAGAAACTGAGTAGAAGTAAGGGGGCACAATAGATCTTTTAGGTCTCAGTGAATGTCACCCCAAAAATCACACATACATACATACATACAACTAAAGATTGGAGAAGAGCTTGGTGCTACAATGAAAACTACTCAACACGCTCCGGAATGACGCTTTCCTACTGACCTGAATTTTGAAAAAAAAACACGTCAAAGTAGATAAAAGATGAGTGTGAAGTTTAGTTTTTTTTTTCTCGATTATTGCGGTCCTGTGCACCCGGAATTGTTGCCATAAAATGAAACAGTCGGAAATATTTTCTGAGCGTTGTGTTCGAAAGAGGAAATTGTGATCAGATATGTCATGGGAAACTCAATCTATTCTGCATCTCGATAATCCACCATGTCACAAAAATATCATCATGAGCAAATATCTAGCCAAAACCTCAATAAACCCCATCAAACAACCAGTCTGTAGAAGACTGAAATGATGATTTGTTGTGAATACTGGGGTCGATTCCTGATAAGTTAGCGTAGTTGTATTATTTCGGACAAATTGAACTTTAAAGACCGTATGTATGTTTGCATTCCAATCTTTCGATGATATGCATTGCGGTTTATATGAAATAGTTTCTAACTGTGAAGCATCTCAATTGTTCCATAAAAAAATGAAAATAATATCCAATTCAAGACCAGAATTCCCACTCCTAATAAACTAATTCCAAATGAAGGTCGTTTGGGTCATGCGGAGAAAACAAGAAAAGCGTTCATAAATTTTTCTGTCATCCATATGATAAATAAGAAATCCCTTTTATCTCCCGTACGTAGATGATATGGCGACATTTTAATATAGTAGGATGCAAAAGCCTTTGTGAAAACGGTGCTTTTTGATATTCGAATCTCCTTCGAGATCACACGTCATATTTGGGATAGGAAGTGTGAGAGTTTTTACGCGTTGCTTTGAACTGTATTTACAGAGAAAATGTGGATTACACGGTGTTCGAATTTTGGAGCGATATTCCTTAGTACTGATGATGTCTGTTTATTTTTTTTATTATGGAATGAACCGAATCAGATCTGAAACCGGTGAATGGGCTAATAAAATAGCGCACATACTAATGCCATGTGAACTGTTTTTGAGAATAGCATTTAAAGCTAGTTTTATAACTTTCTAGCACCAATTTTCTTCAAACTAATTGAATATTAAATCTTGGTTACTTTATTGGTATACACTGTGTTCATTTTATAAGGGACCACCCTTATATATTTCACAAATGCGACATATTAGAAACAAATGCCGAGACACATCAAATTTCAACTTGAGGAGGGCACTTTTTAACGCCAATGTCAACAACGTCATGTGACAGTTTTGTTTAATTTTCTTTCAATCATTTTGTTTTGCCTTTGATACCAGCCTTCCAGTATTATTTAATCGTTGTTTGAAATTATATCTCTTTCAACTTTTCGTAACCACCTGTATTATGTTGATAATTCAAAAAGTCAGTTACAGTTCTACTGACAGCGACAATTACAAAAACAATAATGACAATTGAAGAAGTAGTACTGATAATTACAATAACAAGATTCAGTTTGTGATCTTTATTCGGGAATTGTCGATCTTAAACTATACCTGGTATTGAAAATTATTAAAAATAGTTTATACATTAGCTGAAAAGACCGAAAAAATGGTTCTTAATCTTTATTTTTATTTGGTAAAAACAGACCAGCGGCATATGCCATGTTCGATGACGCACAGGCTTAAAATATAATTGGTGCAATGTTATAACGAGATTTTTTGATACATAAAACTGAAAGTACTCAAACTCCATCTACTTTTCCATCACTCTCTCTTATTTCGAAAGGCTCTGCAAGTTTTTCCAAAATTTGGCCCTTGTGTTAATATGTCTTCAATTATTATAGCTAAAGTATTAAGGTCCAGGCCGTTTTTTCCCAAAATTTGGGAAAGAGATTCACGGTAAATTGAGCCACATGCATTGTTGGTATAATGTGCGATAATTTTTTGTAGCAAAGAAAAATTGTACGCCAAACCGTTTTTTATGTGAATATGTGAATTTGTTGTAGGATGCAGTTAAGTTAATAGAATATGGCACATGTTTGACGATATCACATTCACAGACATGCCTGGCATAACTACTAACGAGCTGATGTCCGACGAGTCCGACGAAGGTAATTATCCTTAATACTTCAAACAGTGGGGGTTGGTATGCGTGTTGAATCTCAGGTTTACCGACAGCAGATTTCGAGAGTTTAATTAGGTTGCACGTCGGAATCCACAAAAATATTATATCTATGTATTATATTTCTAATTTGAGAAAATATTTTGATGCTGTTCATATTATGAAAGTAAAGTAATTTTAGTATGTCATCGTATGTATAACGATGATAATAATAGATATTTTTCTCCATTATTTCAAGAATACATAACAAGGTGGAAAGGTAACATCTACATAATAATGATTGTATTATAGTTATCCCAGGTAAAATTTTCAAAATTGAATAATATACTTTCGTACATATTTTATTGATACAATTCAAATATGAAAAGTTATAAGTGTGACACATCATTTGAAACCGTTCCAATACAATATCCACATAATTTTCTATTCGTTGTGGCGCAACTTTTTTTTTCCAAGAGAAACTATTAAAATTTCTTCTTTGTCGTCACTATCGCTCTCGTCGTCAATATCATCAAATAAATGATATTTTGCATCTAATTGAGAACATTATATTGTTCCATAAATGAAATGTTTATAATTCTCTATTATCTATTTTCTTTTCTCAGTGTAATTGAAAAAGTTTTGGATTTTATGCGTCGTCTAAAAAAGGTTGTGTACGCCGCTGCTGAAATACTACTTTGTTGGACTCGTCTCGACTCGTCTCGCCAAAGTGAATACATGTATTTACTTTTGCGGGCCAAGATGATATTTAAAAAACATTCCCAACTAAAAACTCTACACCTGATTATTCGTTTTCTCATGCACGAGTAATGAGAACTCCATCAATTGAAGAAGTTAAAAACGAGTTGTTTGCGAAAATAATCACGTCATGTGCTTCACTAGGAAATATCGAAACTTCAATTTCTGTTGAACCATAAGACTCGTTTCTATTTTTTAACGTGTTCTCACGTTGGCGGAAATAATCCTATTGAGTAGCGGAACAAATTAATATTATATAATGAAAGTACGACAAGAGTATAATGAAAATAGTTACTCTACCATAGGGGATGTAAGTAACATTTTCTACTCGGGAAAGATTTTGTGTTCGAGCGACAGCGACGGCTGGCAATAAAGTTCGATACTAGTTATTGTATATTATATTACACACTGAGGTGGGAAGAGTTTCATTACTGTCGAGAGATTAGTTAGTCAACCGAAACGCGAAGCGTCGAGGTTAGCTATTATCTCGAGACAGGAATGAAACTTCCTACCGAGGTTTGTATACTATTTTATTAACAACCATCATACTATCCCGATCAAAATTAATAAATCTTTGTTTCGTTCTGAGCACACCTAAAATATTACATTATTTGACAACCACCAATATAAATAAATGTCAGATAAAGTCGGATGGATATTGAGTTCGCGAATAATAAATCAAGAAAAATGTCCTCCGATCAAGAATTGATGGACTGTACCCCTCTAGAAATAGATATTATAATATTTATCAATGAGTTAAATTTTTAAACATTAAGGAAGGACTACGAAAAAACTATAACGGAATGTAATGAAGAGGTCAGAGATATCATGGGGACAACTCCGAAAGCGCCAACTAATTCAGTGTACAAAAATTAATCTTGAAAAAGATGTCGGAAATGTAATTGCTGATGGTCTTGCAAAAGAGGTAGCTGTACCCATTTTATCAAAACCGATCCATTCTGTATTATCCCAAAAAGTCGCACCCTAGAATGATTTCGAAGATAGGGAGAAGAACTTACAGCCTACCGAAGCAATACGCCAGGCCAAAAACGTTATTTAAGTTATGAAATCAAACAATGTTATTTTGTTAAATCTACATTGTATTTAAACATAAAGTGACACGTTTCGCTAACACAGTAGCTTTATCAAACGAATTGAGGTATAATGAGAAACTTTCTATTTATACAGTGCCTTAATACTAAATTATACGGATATTTAACAATAAAATTATAAACTATTTACAAGGAAATTAAATGAATTTGTCTAAATATGGGATTAACTAAAGTATTTAACAAGTTCACCTGGAAACGCATTCACAACCATCCTACAGGTATCTTTCTAGGTAAAAAGGTTTAATAATGGAGAATTGTTAATATCAAGTTGGTCGTTAAGAAGATTATCTGAATATATGTTTTTATTTATCTCTAGGGCTTCTAAAAGATTAAATTTTAAGGATTTAGTTTCTATATGCAAAATTTCAAAATTTGAATCGAAAGAGTGTTGGTTTGCTAATAAATGATTTGAATAGTTCGAATCTAATTTTTGATTGTCATAACTTCGTTTGTGTTCTGAAATTCTAGTTTTAAAATTCCTAAAAGTTCTACCTATATAAATTTTATCACAGTCGTCATTACCACATTTTAATTTATAAACTCCTGATTCATTTAGTTTTGAAGATTTGGATTTGTTGTTTTTAATGAATTTGGATAAATTGTTGTCGGTTTTGAAGTAAATATTCAAGTCTAAAGTTTCTAAAAATGATTTTATTTTTGAGGATGGTATTCCAAAGTAAGTTTAGCTTTTAAATTGGTTATTTTTGTTTTTATCAGAAGGAAATTCTTGTTCTAGAGTATGTTTTCGTATCTTTTTATTTATGATGTTGTCAATTAAATTTGGATCGTGATTATTATTAACCGCTGTTTGCTTTATTATATTGAGTTCTTTATTGTAATTGTCAATATTCAATGGAACTGTTAAAAGTCTAGGTATCATACTATTGAAAGCTGCTAATTCATGACTGATTGGGTGGACTGAACTATTATGAATTGTAATGTCTGTATGTGATGGTTTGTGAAATATAGAAAAGTCATGTCTATTGTTTATATTTGAAATTGTAAGATCTAGAAAGTTTATGGACTTATTTTGTTCAATTTCTACTGTAAATTTGATATTTTTATGTATTGAGTTAATGTGAGTAATGAAGTTATCTAATTGTCTGTCTGTAGTACCAGTGAAGCAAGCTAAAATGTCATCTACATATCGGTGCCAGTAAACAAATTTTTTACTAAGGGGCTGTTTATGAATTATCTTTTCTATATTATTCATGATAATTTCTGATAATAGGGGACTGAGAGGGTTGCCCATAATCAAACCCTCTTTACTGCTATAAACCTTTCCGTTGAAATGAAAATAATTTTAATTTAAACGAACTCTTAATAAATTTATAATATCAGACTGAATTATGGGATTAGTATTATTGTAAGTGAGCAAGTTATCAACAAGAGTGATAGTTTCATCAGGAGGTATACTGAGGAACAGATTTGTTACATCGAAAGATATGAATTTAGACAAGTGAGAAAGTTTCTCGTTATACCTCCATTCGTTTGATAAAGCTACTGTGTTAGCGAAACGCGTCACTTTATGTTTAAATACAATGTAGATTTAACAAAATAAAATTGTTTGATTTCATAACTTACTATGGATCTACATCAAGTAAAAGCCTCATCTATTCAAAAACGTTATCACGACCTCCTGCTTGGGAAGGAATGGGACTAAAGAATCTGCTAGTCATCATTCGTTCAGCATGCACTCATTTCTATCACCCAAGTTCACCTTGCAAAAATTCCATTTAAAAAGATATTCTCAACTATGGTGGATAAAATACCGATTTCTCCACAAACTTCAACAACGAAAGCAGAATGAAGTAATAGAAAAACTATTATAACAAAAAATGCTGCTTTTTATGCAGTACGTGTATGATACGTTCTTATTCTTACATACCGACAATCGTCTTGGAGGAAATGCAAACGCTGCTGAAATAATGACTTCCGCTCTATATCTTTTAGTGTGTACACCTTTCCAGTTCCCGTGATATTGTTGGTTTATGATCGCGAGATGCACTAGAAATATCAAATGCCGCAAATTTTATTATCCGATTTTTTTGTGTCGTATCTGTTCTAGTTCAGACTACGTTGAGTAAAAAAGGAATTGTTTCCAAAAAGCAAAATTTTTGTATTGCTTTCACCACTCACGTATGAGAATGGAATTACATACATTATATCAGGAAAGTACCGGAAAACGGTTATTCAAGGAGTTGTCGAAATTATGTTGGCACAGCTCTCTGCTATATTAACGGGTAGTCATTAATTTTGTTTTTGGTTTGCCTACAGGGTACTCCAAAATTCCAAATACACTAATTTATTTTTGAATTTATTCAACCATTGGTTTTGAGTAGTGTCCCATGTACTTAGAACGCCTGCGCACTTACAGATCTGAATCTGAGATATACTCTCCTCCGATCATAAGTTCTGACTGACGTTTTAAGACTAGGATAAAATTGATAAGCTTCACTTATACTTTAATTTCTTTTTTTTAAGGAGCCGTCAATTCGCCGGCTCAGCCTCCTATGCTTATTGTGGATCCTCCTAGTGTTCTGACTACAGCCCATTCAGCCAATCCCTTCCCTGTATTAGTTCATACAGGTTCTTCAGTGGTTGGTTGTAGAAGTCTTCTGGAGTCATTTTGGGTTTTGTAATCCAGCATCTCACAGCTGCATAATACCGAAGAATACTCGAAAACAAGAAGTGAATCACGGCGAACATCCTTTGGTGTTGAAGGGGCAGATAGTTATTTACGTAACAAGTCCCGAAAGTGATATTTCACGGGATGAGTGGGCAGTTTTCAGGGCGAGTCGTAGGCGAGTCCTGGAAGCCTTCGAGTCCCGTGAGATCACTTTTGGGTAGAGTTACGTACAATATTTTTTCTGCAGCCGTTAGTAGATAAAATATTGAAAAATAATAGGGATAGAAACTATAAATATTACTTATGTACATCAATTGTACAATTACAACTGTTAGCAGCTCCACTGATTTCATGTGGAATAATTATTTCCTCGTCACTTTCATTATCGATTTTCATTTCTGGATCGGAAAATTGAACTATCAAAAAAATTAATTTTGACAAGCGATGTCATAATAAAAATTCCGTAAATGTCATTGCTAAGGCCGCTTACATAGATATTGAAAATTATTCCGAAAGTAAAAAATCGTCCCGAAAGTTCTATTTTCGGGACGGGTGCAGAAAAAATAAATAACCTTGGAGGTGACAGCTAACTGTGGCATACATAATTAATACTGACAGTCATTTGTATGCCACGGACTGAGAGTGCTACTTTGTTGGACGAGTCTGAAAATTGCGATACGAGCGAAGCGAGGCGAGCAACAGACGAGTCCAACAAAGTAGTATTTCAGCCGCGGCGTACACAACATTTTTTAGACGACGCATAAAATCCAAAACTTTTTAAATTACACTGAGGAAAGAAAATAAATAATAGAGATTTATGAACATTCTATTTATTGAACAATATAATGTACCTAATGATATTTGCAATGTCAATATCAACTTATTAATCATTTGCAAAAAGTAATGTTGATTGTACCTCCAGGACAATTATTGATATTTATTGAATTGAATGCAGATGGAATATGTATATCTCTACCAGAGCGTCCTGAAAGTGTTTTGCAGTATGGAACTGTCACTTTCACTCTACCAGAGCGTCCCGAAAGTGTTTTGCAGTACGGAACTGTCACTTTCACTACAAAGAACACTCAAAACGCAACTTTCGGTATGTAAATGAATATAGAACGAGCAACTTTCAGATGGCGTAGTCTAAAAAAGTGTTTTGTATTATATAGGTATTTTTCCAACAGTATCTATTTCTGATATGGTTGAAATAATACCCTTCTTGGTGTGCGTCGTCGATTGCGACGTATATCTGGGTTTTCGGCATGTCGTTTATTTTATTTGCCAGTTTGACATATAGCTAATCTTAAATTTGATAAATAAAATCATCTAGATCGTATCCAGCCAAATTCGAAAAGGCTATGAAATTAATAATTACCAGCTTCTTTTTCTAACTGGAAATAATTGAGAACTTTTAGAATACTGATGTTTTTTCGTGTATCCATGCAAATTTTTGTATTATTCTGATAAATAAAACAATAAGATTGATATTCACCTTTCATAAATAATAATTGACCGTGAACAACAAAGTACAGACCTTTCGAGAACTGTCATTTGAAATAATAATTAGTGGAACCTTAATTTCTTGACAAACCACTTATTAAATGGCTAGTTTTTGTAACCAGTCCGAATATTTCACTTTTGTGACTTTGCCAAGCTGTAGCTTTACTGTGGGAAAAATGAAAATATCAATCTGGCACTTTTTTCTGGACCTGTGCCTCGTAATGCATGAATCGAAGGTGTTTATTTACAAAAAAAATATTGTATTATAGTCTCAGATTTATTCAATATGAATGATATTCCCTTGAAAATTGTGGGTAAGATACAAGAAACAGTGTCCAATCATTCTGATTGAAAATATATCTTATCTACCTAACCTAACAATCTTATACGTTTGAATATATAAAACTCATATTAATAATAATGAATATGAATAGTATAACTTACATCTCTTACGGAAAGCGAGAATTTGGGCCCCCACTTTTTCGCTCAAAATAATTTAACTTGAAAATCATCCTTCAAGTCTAAGAGAGTTAGCTAGTTTTTTGTGCTTAGCGAATTGATTCCCACAATTTCAAGCAATAATTGTTCAGTCATGAAACAGGTTTCATGTCTGAAAGACATGCTGGGACAAGTTAATTTCGACCCCACATTTTTAAAGCGAATTGTAACTGGAGATGAGACAATCATCGGTATTATAGGTATAGCACTCGTAACTCGTGCCAGAAGATGAGACAGTGAAGGAAGAATCTTATTAAATTTAGAGGAGATAATAAAATTTATTTGGATGAATAATACATTTTCACATATTTTGTGTTTTATTGGCCAATTCATGGTATGTTTTGTGAAGTATTCGACGTTTCGAACTGATCTTCATCTAAAAAAAAAAAATAAACAAATATACCGAATATAATTATTATTGTGGCTGGAACACACGAACCCTCCGGCAATTGGAAAATACTAGTTCAAGCAACTCTCCTGCAAAGTCCCTTGAACTATTGATTTATTTTCAAATAGGTCAACTATATGACGGAATAGTTTTGTTCACAATTTTTCATCGGGCAAAATAATTACTCACACATCTACTCATTTATTTTGTATTAGCTGTGCATATTTTCCATTGCCTCGCTTATCCATTTAATTAGATTTAATTGAAAAAATAACAAGGACTTCATTAGTTACGTTAATTAATGTATCCCATTCTAATCCAGCGAACTGGCGAACTGCATTTTTCAATAAACCCACTCAAGTTCGTTTGAGAAATTCTTCAATGGACGAAAGTATTCACACGATTCGAAACAAGCTGTTAGAATATCCTTAACGAATCTCAATAGACGACAAGCAGTAGATGACTACATCCAATAAAGTGAAAATTAAACTGCACGGCAGCCATATTGAAGCTCTGATAATACGCAGTGGAACGAAGAAATCACAAGATACGAATCAGGCTGCGATACCTTGGATGTGTAGTTTGGAGCTTTAGATACACTGGATTGAATATGGTAGTGATTTTTGTATCTGACGGTACATTTGGATTCGACGGTTAGCGCCGCTCATCAATTCCTTCGAAACGTCAGTATTGCTCCGTAACATGACTTTCGCACCTACAAATATTTTAAATTCTGTTAGCAGGCCTCTAGTCGTGTTCATGTCTGTTAGTATCACTTTAGCTAAATTCAAAGGATCTGTTTTCCGTATGGAGTCAACTATCTGGTCCTCACTTGGGAACTTCAAAACAGCAGCATTCCAATGACTTACAATAAATATGAAATCCACCATCTGATGACGTGAAAGGGGATCATTTTAATTACTAAATTTGACTCAACAAACAGGTCTATCTACAGTTTGTTCTAAAAAGTACATAAAGGATTGGAATGCAGTAATCCTCTAAGAACCAGATGTTCATCGGATATTACAGAGATGTACTAACTCAGAATTGACGAAATTTTTTACAATGTTCTAATAGTAGCTTCAGGTGGGTACTATTGAAAAATGACACAATTTTTAAGTTTATAAAAGAAAACTTTTTTTAGATCCTTTCTAATATAAAATTATGTGCTATAAATTATTGTACTATCAAATATGATGATATTTTAAATATCGAAATAATAAATAATTATCGATTGAAAGTTTCCATATGTTATTTATTATGAAAGTGAAATTATTTAGGAACATTTAGTTTCATTTAAAATTTAAATATAAGTACATTTTTACAAAGTGAGGGTGGAAACAGTAAACTCAAATGAATAAAACCGTTCAAAAAATGTTTCAGGTGCAGTATGAAGTTCGAAATTGTTTTCCACAACAGCGCAGCAACAAAAGTTTTAATGATTTGATAATTAGCTGCTTGCCACTATCATTTGCAGGCATATAATCGATCTTACAAGTAGTTTCGGTTCAATGTAAGGAATTTTGTGACAAATAAGTACAATTAAGTGCGGGTAATTTGTACCCAATGTCAACTCTAGTGTTTACAGAGCCGGTTTTTATCGATAAAGAGCTGATGGTGAAATGTGAAATGCTCAATGTTTTAAAAAAAGGCTAGTAATACAAATTGTACAAAACAGTAGAATTTTTTTCATACCTTCACGTTTCTAATAAATGTTCTGTGTTTGGTTGTGCCTATTTTTAGTTTAATTTCCAATAATTTTCATAGCTCTTTCCTTTTCATCACATGGGGTTATCAAAAATTAAAAATCTGCAACGATTTTGCTCGGTGACGTTCAGTTTTCATTTTCGGCCCGAAAACAATATACCGGAAAAAATTGATTCTACAATGAATTGCAGAATTTACAACTCAATCACTTAAAAACGGA
>CAJUYG010003295.1:9920-22417 GCA_910591675.1 Galerucella calmariensis
CAATTCTTTAAGTATTCGTGTTCTTCCTCCATGGCCTGTTCTTATGTGAGTTTCAGAAAGTATTGTAAACAACTCATCATTAGTGACATAATACTGGATATTTTTTTCTCCTGGTTTTAATGGCACAATTAACTTTTCTTCATCACTAACTTTTAAAATGTCAAAACGTTTTAAACGTCTGTAGTCCAAAGGTGTACTACACTTACTTTTAGCAGAAATTACTTCAGAAACGATTTTAGAGTACTTTTCTAGTGAAAAATAAAAACAATTGTCTTCTCGCTTACTTCCAATTAGGGCATGTAACTTTTCAAAAAATTTATCACGATTCACTGTAGTAGCCATTAAATTAAATTAGGTTAGGGAGCGCTGTCAAACGTTGCGTTAGACTGACGAAGACAAAGCTAACTGAAACAAGGGGCTGGAACCGTCTAAAAACTTGTCGCGACCTGCAGTGTCCGAGATTCACCGGACCTCATTCGTGTTTGTCGACATATACCGGTGAAAGTCCGAATGTATAATAGAATTAAGAAATGTTCGGATTTTCACCAAGGCATTTGACATTTGTCGACATCCACCGGCGAATGTTGACATTAACTACTTTCGGTCTTTCACGGTAACAGATAAAATGATTGTGCTAAGCAACGAGTAGGTTGTTTTCTTTCCACTAATTCATGTCATCTATGCAACGACTTATCTATTTATTTCAGAACGCACCCCAAATCAGAGTTGTTCAGGGATCAGAACCGGCGGCGTTTCTGCGTCTATTCAATGGTAACATGGTGATAAGTAGAGGTAAACGCGATAGCGTCGAAACCTCTGAAATGCCGAGGTTGTTTATAGTACGAGGAGAAAAAACTGATGAAATCTATTTGATGGAGGTACCTTTATTCATGAGTTCGTTACGTAGTAAATCATCGTTCGTCATAGTAGATGTTGAGAGCAAACGGGTGAGTATGATGGAATTTATTCCATCCCGCTATAACTAGGCTATTTGGATATTTTAAATTATTTCAGATTATTCGATTAATCGAAAAATCTAAAATAATCAATAAATCGAATAATCTGAAATAATTTAAAATATCCAAATAATCGAAGATAATCGATTAATCGAAAATAATCAATTAATCGAAGATTGATTCTTTTCTATAATTCTAGATAACTGTAGCTGGAAGTGGTGAAAATAAAGTATCAAGTAACATTGTAGTTTGATTCACAGTAAAAACAAACTGAAACTGTATGCTGTGGTATAATATATATTTCAATTTTTAGTTTTAAATGGGAATCTATTTTTCTATCAGTCCTGCTGCCATTATCAAGAAATTAGATAATTTCTTTGAGTACACTAATAGATGATTTACACATTTTAACATGCATATTTATCATTTTTTGATACTTATTGATTTATATTAAAAGTAAATTATTTTCGATTTATCAATTACCTCCGATTAATCGATGATTTTAGATTAATTGATTATTTTCAATTTATCGGAAGTAATCGATTATTTGTATAAAATTGATTATACTTTTTGATACTCTCCCAGCCCTAGCTATAACTGAAAAGTTCGAATTTTTTTAGATAATCATTTGGCACGGTATCCAATCGAGTAGCCAAAAGAAAAGAGTCGCAAGGAAGGCAGTTAGAAACTTGGTGCAAAATAAACCTTCCGAATTGAACTTGGATCAATTCGACGAAGATTTAGACATCATCGAGTTTACGGAAGGTTCTGAATCTGAAGAATTTTTCAACATCATCGGCGACGATATCGACAGCTATTACTCCTTGACGAACAAGAAGGAAAGTTTCGATGATACCGTCAGACTATTTAGAATGAGCAGTATTACTGGTGAATTCATAGCCACTGAGATTTTGTGTCCTCACAGGAGTGAATATTCTAGTCCTTATCCTTTTGTGCAATCCGAATTGTACTCTTCTAGTCAACCAGGTAAGATACTTACAATTTTTAAAATGATAAACACCACCCTGTATATTTAGCCTATATAAGTTTACTTACCAGCTGACGAAGAAAAGCATCTGCAAAACCATACAGGGATCGAAGCAGGAGAGGTAACAAAATTTTAAAATGGTTTTGACTACTCTGTTCTCACCCACACTTGCTCCCACCCTACCCCACCCCCTACCTACGTACTCTACCCGTGGCAAAGATTATAGATGATGATGATGATGTATAAGATGTTTCACTCCGGGGCGGTTTGATTCAAGTTGCTGTCCCAAACGGACGCCGCTCTCATAAATTATGTTTACGACTCGCTTTTGTTGTCAATAACGAGACCGGTAGATACCAGAACAGTTCGAAGAGCTTATTTCATTTTAAGCTATACATATTTAAATTAACAGGATTCTTTATCACAAAGGTTTTTTTTTAAATGTTAATAATTTCGAAAAATGTTCGGGATATTATGAATTTGAAAAGGTAAGTAAAAAATTAACTTGAATTTTTAAAATGAATCAATTCACAGTTTTTATCCAGCATCTTAGTAATTTTGTGATACTTATTGATAATCTAGCAGATACTTATCACAAATTCAATTGAATATACTCACTAGCCACCAGAATAGGCCACTAAATCTTAAATTTTGATCTTTAAATATCGCGTATTTTTTGGATTGACAAGGTTAAAACAGTGAAAAGAGAAGCAGCTGCAGGATACCTTTATTAAAAAATTTTATAAATGTTGTAAAATACTAAGTTTGGAGTTTGGTTTATGTGTTAAATTTAATCTATTGTCTTTCAAATCTTTCAATATAAACATTTGAGAGTAAAATATATACGGACTTTGGTATAGAGACTTGCATAATATTTGAAAGGAAATTGATTACATGGATGATGAAAAGAAAATTTAGTAAATTCGTTCAAAAGAAACTGACCAATTCCACTTTGGTTAGATATAGAATTGAATTTTTGTGTTTTCTTGCTTAATGTACTTGTTTATATATTCTTATCATAAAAATAAATCCGTAATTTTGTATTAGCAAATATTACAAAATATTTAGTGTTTAAGCTTTGCTATTAAAGAGAAAAATATTAATATGACTTTTTGCTCATTTCAACAATTGATTAATAAATTTAAAAATTCTATACAACATAAATATAAAACACGAACAACCAATAAACACCGTTCTAAAATAACAGCGCTCCACGGGCGACGTCCCTTATAATATGCCAAATTAAATGCAAGTAAGGACGTAGCGACGTACTGTTCCATCCAAGTCACCAGACAGTCACCAGCGGCATCGGTGCTTCACGCGATAAATTCGAACGAGTGAAACATCTTATATTTTTATTCTGTAATCTTTGCCCGGGCTTTTAAAACTCAGTTTATAATAGAGGGCGTCCTCATATTGGACGCTAACTACCTGTAGCCCAGAAGAGACACCCTTAAATTGGACGCTGCCGGAAGGATTATGTATTTTAAGGATTAAGCTTATATTTGATCAACCGCGTTTGGGCCTGGGTTTTCTTGTCTTTTTTTAGTTTTCTATTTCTTATTTTCTGATATTTTTATACATAGTTACACTTTGATCAACCGGGTTTGGGCCTATTTTGAGCCTATTAAAAAGAAAAATATTAATATGACTTTTTGCTCATTTCAACAATTAATTAATAAATTTAAAAAATCTATACAACCTAAATATAAATATCTTCTGTAAGTTTCTTGTGGCATTATTTATTATTTTTTCTCTTAATCGATACACACTTCAATACACAAAATCACCAAACTGAGTCATACATATTTTGAAAACAAAAATAATCATACACGAAAAAGTAACAACAAACAACATTTCCAAAATAAGCGAAAAAAAGCGCTATCCCAATAAAAACCGTTCCTGGAACGTGCACTTCATTGGATTCCATTTCTAGTAGATTTTAGTACATTTTACCAGAGATGTGATCTACTATGAATGGACCTTAATAAAATTTGACAACAAAGTTTTGTAGTCTTAAACTTCAAAATATTTTTGATTGTCTAGTTGTCATATTTTTTTCGTTGTGTCAGATAGGGACGAAAAATTATTTTATTATTAGTTAATCTTGACAAAGGTAGCTGGAACGCTACCGAAACGTCAAATAAAAAATTTTAAAACATTATTGTCGTTTGATTCCCAAAAAATAAGAAAAAAAATAACAAATATAAAACACGAACAACCAATAAACACCGTTTTAAAATAACAGCGCTCGACGGGCGACGTCCCGTATAATATGTCAAATTAAATGCAAGTAAGGACGTAGCGACGTACTGTACCATCCAAGTCACCAGCGGCATCGGTGCTTTATGCGATAAATTCGAACGAGTGAAACATCTTATATTTTTATTCTGTAATCTTTGCCCGGGGTAAGTATGCATCATCTACGGCTAGAGATGCTACGAAATACCTATCACAGATATCTTGGAACAGGTATGGAATTAAGAACAAATTGTAACAGGTACGAATGGTACTCGTACTCGATTACTGGCGTAGACGAGTATATATTTGAGGGAACGGGAACGAGAACGAGAAGTGGGCATGGCCGATTGCCGATGTGCGTACGACGTTAACGTAGTCGGTCCGCTCCGATCCCGGCCGGTAAGAACGGTGAGACTCGGATAAGTTCGTGTCTTTCAGCACTCGAACTCAGTCGCTGATGCGCTGTTCCGACAAAGGGTATCTTTGTGGTTCCGAGTCCGAAAAGTACGATTCGTTCATGGAACAGGTATCTGTCACAGGTATGATTTAGTTACTGGAACGGAACGTACCTGTTACTAGAAAATACCGGTTTTTAACATCTCTATATTCGGCACACGGCGAAATGCTGCACAACGCCTATCGTTTATGCATTCCTAGTTGATTAATTTTTTATGAACTGTACACATTGTTTCTTTTGACACTTTCTCATTCTGTATAATATTGTACTTTGAATCAATTTACTTTTGCAGCTTTATTTTTAATCCAAAACAATCAAGAACTGTGGTTATGGCAAGGATACTGGCCAGAAAAAGATGACGACGACGAATCGGACTTGTGTGATCAAACTGGTTCGGGTGCGATCCGGTGGCAAATTGAACGAAGGGCCGCTATGCAAACGGCTATTAATTATTGGAAGAAACTTTACGGTAACGAACCTGTCGTTGCTTATTTAGTATGGGCTGGTCTGGAACCACTTCAGTTTAAGAACATGTTTCCTGCTTGGGAAAATAGACCGGATGTTGCGGAGCTTAATAAAAAGGTAAGTTTCGAGTAAATTTTTTTATTTCAATTGTGACAAAGTAAGATGATACATTTCTTGAAATTATTTTTCCGATTTTTCAATTGAGTGTTGAGTTTCTTTGTGGCTGATGCTTTCCACAAGAACTTAACTATTTGAGAGGGATTAATCTTTCGATCTTGTAGTTTTCTAAGTCAGAGGTTGGAAGTCTTCGGTGTCTTCAGGCTAGGACATTCTAGAAGATATCCTCCCATGAGTCTGAAAGTCATAAAAATATACCATTACTTATCAATTTAATATTATTAATTATTTTTTATCGGCCAGGATTGGAACACATGTGCCAGCTGAGCCCGTCCCTCCCAGGGTGCATCGCTCTAAGCGCAATGCATCTAGAGGAGAGTTTCCACTACCCCCCATCTCATCCGATCGGTACTCTTCGACGACTTTCGCGTTTTCCGTGTACAGCTAGTCACTAGCCCTTGGCTAACCACGGTGGTTATTTCTTCAGCGGTCTTCTATTTTGCTTTTGTCTTCTGTTGTGTGTGTTTTTTCGAGAAAAGAATGCCCGGCAGCTCAAAGACAAAAGCAAGTTAGAAGACCGCTGAATAAGTGGTTACATAGCCAGAGGAAGACAGCTTGACGCGAAAGTCGACGATGAGGACCCATCGGATGAGATAGGGGTCAACGTTGTCAACGGACGGATCAAACATTTGTTTTCAGCAGGTTTTACGACGAGGATGACCATGAGAGCACAAACTCTATAAATTGAGACTCTTGAAAGAACGAATCAAGATGAAAGAGAAAAACAAGAAAAATTCGAAAAAGAAAAGAAGACGAAAAAAATTCCACCTATCCCCATCTCATCCGATGGGTCCCTAGCCAAATGACTGCTGGCTGGAGGCAAGTTGTATTATTGTTAGCTATGTATCCACGGTAGTTAATTTATTTAGCGGTATTTTCTAACTTGCTTTTGTCTTGTGTTGTGTGTGTTTTTGCGTTACCGAGACTTCTTTTCTCGAGATTTCTTACAAGTGTGTTTATGCAACAGATTCTCGAGCTCAGTAAGTGACTTTATGCCATTAATTGATCTAATGGACTTCTAACCTAACCTAACCCTGTTCCATGCTCGAGAATCTGTTGCCTAAAGTAACTTGTAAGAAACCTGACGGGCCTTCCTTTATCCAGATTTCTTACAAATTACTTTAGGCGACAGATTCTCGAGCATAGGACAAGTCTATTAGCTCAGCTAATAGCATACAGTCACTTACTGAGCTAAAAGACTTGTCCCAGCGTGCGGCAAGTCGATTAGCTCAGTAAGTAACTTCATGGCATTTGTTGAGCTAACAGACTTGTCCTATGCTCGACAATCTGTTGCCTAGAGTAACTCGTAAGAAATCTGGAGAAAGGAAGGCCCGGTAACGCAAAAACGCACACAACACAAGACAAAAGCAAGTTAGAAAATACCGCTAAATAAATTAACTACCGTGGCTACATAGCTAAGAATAATACAACTTGCCTCCAGCCAGCAGTCATTTGGCTAGGGACCCATCGGATGAGATAGGGAAAGGTGGAATTTTTCCCCGTGAAGCAATGCGCTTAGAGCGATGCATCCTTCGTCGGTGTTGTTGTCGTCGTCAATTTGTTGATTGCAGCTTGGGCGTATCTGACTCCTGGCTTCGTTGGTTTCGTGGCTGTTTTCTGTGTTTTCCTTGTCTTCAACTTGTTTGGGACCTGTGGGCATCCATCCATCCTCTGTGGGTGTTCTCCTTATGCTGCATGCCGTCTGTCCGTGGTGGAATCCTTGGCAGTTGTAACACTGCATCGGTCCATTTCCTCTCCTTTGCTTTTCACATCTTATCCTCATATTCTGTATATGTTGAATATTTCGAATTTTGTTCCTCTCCCATTTCGAGCTTTATCATGTAGATATCGTCTTCTTTCCTCGAATCTGGAATGGAGTTGACTGACCTTTCATATTTTGACTCCCTCTTTCTCGAGTTCCTCCTTCATCTCTCCGGTGTCTTCACAGTTTGTTAGACTCTGTTTCACATAAAAAGAACCCACTAGAGTCTAGAAGTTGCAGTCGTATGCGCGAAGAAGTTGCACATAACAATATCGGTCAATGCCTTAGAATCTTCAGATATTGTTAAGTGCAGCTTCTTCGCGCATACGACTGCAACTTCTAGACTCTAGTGAGTTCTTCTCATGTTAAACGCAGTCTTCTGATAACAATCCTGACTTTCCTCTTCGTGGCATGATGCCCAATGGTGGCTGCTTCCTAGGATGAGGGGTGGGTGTCGTTTTTTTTTCTTCTCTGATGGCTTCGTCCATCATTCCTTTATCGGCTTTCTTTCGAATATTGATTCCTTCTTCTGCTGTTTTTGTATGGTTCTGATGGACAACACTTCCGTGAAGTCTATCTCCTCGTTTTCCTCTTCTTATTGGGGATTCTGTTTTCTGTGTTCCTACGGACACTTTCTGATCGGTTTCGGCTTCTTTTTTCTTATCACATTTCTTCCATCGTCTTAGCCATGCTCTCCATAGCTTTTCGAAGTCCTGTCTACCTTTTCTCTAATTGTTTTCCTCAATTCTTCTGTTTTCTTTTTGAACGTTTCGTCTTCTTCTATTGCTTTTCCGTATTTTTCTTGTTTTTTTTTTCATCTTCTTGATTCCTTCTTGTAAGAGTTTCACTGTTTCCCTAAAACTCTTCATCTAAAGGATCTTTGCTCACATGGTCATCATCTATGTCGTAATACCTTCTGGAAACAAATGTGAGGTTACTTTTTGAATTACCTCGTCTACCTTTACTTTGGTCCCTGAATACAACACAAGTTTTGGTACGTTGGTTGACAATTGACCGCCCATCGTTTTCTCCCTGACACTCTCGAGCGAATGAATACGTTTTTGTTCCTAGGAGTGAAAGTAAACTAGCTTTCCCGGACCTGTTTCTTGACTGAAAACGTTCCCGAAAACACTCCCAGGAAACTTTCATTCCAGAGAACAAAAAATACGTATTATAAGAGCTCCAGAATTCCAGAGAGATGCACGTATTCAATTGGCCAATGAACGTTCTAAAACGTTTGTTGAAGAAGTTCAAAAACCAAAATAAAAGATGAAGAATCCCGAAGTATTGAATTTAATTCATTGTTTGTTCCCTTACTTTTTGGAATCTACTCATAATTGATATCATAAATGAAACCTAACTCTTTCTAGTTAATTCCCTTTTATTGAAAAAATATATGAAAGTTCTAAATTATTGATAATTATTTCGATATATTAAAATATGATCGTCAGAACTAACAGTGATGTGATCTGATGCCTACACGATGTTTAATATCTTGACTAGACCAAATTGTGGCCTATCTTGTGATTGATTTAATATACAGATCGCGTAATTTCTTATGGAACCTTCCTGGATTACACATGTACGACAAAAAAATATGAGAAAAGCAGCTTGAAAGAGAGAGAAAGTATAATTATGCGCGCGCATCCCCTAGACCTGGATACACGCCTCCGATGCGCGTGCACTGTTATACTTTCTTTCTCTTTCAAGCTGTTTTTTTCATATTTTTCTTGTCGTACTTGTGTAATCCAGGAAGGTTCCAAAAGAAATTACGCGATATCTGTATATGTAATATATTTGGTCTAGCTTAACATTAAGTAGGCATCACATCAAATGTAACTTCCGTCACTCTGACGATGTTTTAATATTTCGATATAATTATCAATAATAAAAAAATTTTCATATATTTTTTCATGGAAGTGTAATTAGAAAGTGAATGTATTGATTGGTTTAAATTTGTCTGTAATTATTTAGGAAGGCAAGAAAGATGGTGAAATAATACCACTCGAAAGAGAACTCACACTTTTATCAAGAACAACTTATCCTCTATCCGAACTTCTTCAAAGGCCACTACCAGAAGGTGTCGATCCCACCAACATCGAAAAATATCTTTCGCCCGATGATTTCCAAGAATTGTTATCTATGACTAAAGAAGAATTCGATAGATTACCGCCTTGGAAAAAAACCGCCCTTAAAAAGGACAAGGGATTATTTTGACCGTTATTTAATTATTTCGTTGAGTGTCTTTTGAGTGGATGCTTTGATTATTCAAAGTCCAAGGATTTTATTTAATGTTGTGTAATTTTTGTTGTTTTATATCATTGTACTACAAGGAGATATTATTTTGAACATTTTACACCGAAAAATATATGTAGTTTTGAAAACGGTCAGTTTTGCTTCCATTCTATTTCAGTCTAATCCTTTTTTTCTGATTTGAACATAATCAACATTTTTACTTTTTTTGCTCACTTGCTGCTTCTGTTGGGAGAACAAAACCAACAAAAGTAGCAAGTACGTACCTGCCGTGAATAATAGTATATTACACTACAAGGGCAGGAATCTCAAACTCTCTGCCCTTGTAGTGTAATATACTATTTGATTATCATCCCTTCACATAAGATCAATTCTAACAAAAAACTGACTGGAAGAAATTTGCTATAAATCAACGTTTATATATCAACAAATGTCGAAAATTCTTGTAGTAATTAAACTGATATAAATATTGTTTTATATTCACATTTTTTTAAAACATATCAAATTTTAGTGGCTTGGAAGAAACTTTTATACCAAAATAAATACACAATTACATGATAGAACCATAACGTTATTTTCTATTACACGACTTTTTGTAAATTGTTGTCCGTAATTAACATCTGTTAATATTTTTATCAAAAAATATGCCAAATCAAAATATGGCGCTTAGTTTTCATTTGAAACAAGAGATGGCGACGAATTTAGGGGAAAAATTGGATTTTACAAATGGTTGAATCTGAAATATTGATTGAAGTGTTTGGGTGTTTGCTACTATACAGCAAATTACATTTCCAAAAAAATGTTTTAGATAACAAAGTTTCTTAAACTCCAGAAATGATAACACCGGTCAACACGATTTTTGGGTCTGACTGCTACATGTTAAATTTTGTTTTTTTCTACGACAACAATAAGGTGAAATTATTTTTTCGATTAAAGTTTGCAATTTTTCAATTTTTCGGCAAAAATTACAGATTTTTATATTTTTTCTACACTTCCGCTGAGTAGCGCAAGTTCGCGTAAGCTGTTAATCAGCGAACTGTTTTTCCAATTATTATTGAGTTGATTGAATAAAACTCGAAATCGAACACTATTTATATATTTACACAGAACTTTTACTTAATCATTATACGTTTAAACGTTTCTTTTAGTTGCGGAAATTTGATACATTTGATTTACTATTGTAATCTTTTGTTACTCGAGATACTGGCGAACTACACTACTAGAGTTACTTTTGTGAAAATACCGCGTTCCAACTTGAGCTAGAACTCAACGTTGGAGCTGAACCGATTCATTTGAGGTGACATTAAAAACTGAAATTTTAATGTAATATTTTCTAGAAAGAAAGCTCGCATTAACCATAAAAATATTGATATTATTAATGCTCCCACGATTTTGGAGAACGACGGTATATGACACCCGAATCCTTCTGGGAAAGGTCTTGAGTGCCATCAAAATAAGGATTAAGTCCTCAACTACTGAGAGTCTTTTTACGACGGGTCAAATTGGAATAATTGGAAGGAATAACTTTGGTCACATAGTACAAGAGGTTGTAAATTTTGACTGAAACAAATTTTTCGGTGAGACACTCTGTAAATTATAATTATAAAACGATTTTTCGGACACAAGAGTCTTTTTTATTGAAGATTTGTAATGAAAAATAACAAATAACAAGAAATTAATGTCCAAAAGTGAATATTCTCCGTAGTAAATTGAATTAAATTGTACTTTCGTTGAAAATCAGTTCAAAGCAAACTTCAAGAAATTTAAGTGTTTTTCAATGTCTAGAACAGAAATCCAAAAAAATATTTTTTTCGTTGACCAGTGTAATTCCAGACTATTTTTCACAGTACGATCTTATCCACTTTGGATATATTTAATTGATACTTTTCCATACCACCACATATTGTGGTGCAATCGAGCTGCACTTGCCTAAAGTTGGTAAGAGAAATGAAAGTAGGTAACAAGAAACTGTAATTACTGTACCATCATCTACACTTCACTCAATTAATAATGCCAATGTTTTCATGTTCCAATTATTAACTAGATACTAGATGTTCGAAAATTCATTTTACTCACCGAAAAATTTGACAGCCTCTTGTACTACGTGACAAAAGTAATTCCTTGTTTATATACAAAATAAACGTCTGCGTCAACCAATTTGACCCGTCGAAAAAAGACTCTCAGAAGTTGAGGACTTAATCCTTATTTTGATGGCACTCAAGACCTTTCCCAGAAGGATTCAGGTGTCATCTACCGTCGTTCTCCAAAATCGTGGGAACATCGATAATATGAATATTTTTATGGTTTATATGAGCTTTCTTACTAGAAAATAATAATTGGAAGAACAGTTCGTTAACTAACAGCTTACGGGCACTTGCGTAATTCACTAGATCCCTGGGTTTTCCACAAAAACATTGAAGTATCTAGTTATTAATTGAAACATGACAACATTGATATTATTAAGTGAGTGAAGTGTAGATGATAATACACAAGATACAGTTTCTGGTTACCCATTTTTCTATCCTAAACCTAGATTATCATTTATGGATTATATAAATGTTCATGTCCCCTAAATTCGTCGTCACTTTGTTTTAACAAAAACTCACAGGGCAATTCAAAACTAACCATTTTAAAATCGCAATGCTGGAGCAACAAATGAAAATATAAAATTTTCGTAAAACAATTTTCTTGCATTCTTTTGCTTTGAATCGTCCTGTACATCAAAATGTTCTGCCCAACGGTCAACACTTTAAACTAATGTGTGGATGCGTATGTTTAAATAAAATTTGGAAACATTTTCGAGCTTATTAAAAAGTGTTTTTTATATTTTTTTTACTGGTTTAAATACTGCCATGTTGAATAAACTAGCTTATCTAAGATCAGCTCGACTTACTTAACCATTTACCCCTTAAAAAAGCAGTCATATTCATTTTTATTTGTCTACATTCTAATCAAAATTCTTCACAAACCATAAGAAACGAAAAAAAAATTCACCACCGTTGTCGATAAGGTGGGTGACAGGTGACAGTTGACAGGTGACAGATAATTTTATTTAACACCAATGTAGAATTGGTGGACGATTGTACAAGATAAAAGTTTCTTGAAAGAAAAAGCTCTCAGCGCAAGGTAAGTTATGTGAAACTGCACAATATACAGATCGCGTAATTTCTTATGGAACCTTCCTGGATTACACAAGTA
>CAJUYG010003296.1:0-22245 GCA_910591675.1 Galerucella calmariensis
ATGCGAATTATTCTACATTGCTCAAAATACACTCCAATAAATGAAATGTTGGAAACGCTAAACTGGTTGCCAGTAAAAAAACTGTTCGAATATCATACTCTCGTATTCATTTACAAAGTTAAAGTTGGAATTGCACCAGTATATTTGCAAAATAATTTAATTATTAATAGTGAAGTACATAATTACAATACCAGACATAGCAGAAACTATCAGGTACGTAGATATAAAAAAATTCAACTTATAACTCCGTATTTCTGAAGGGATTAGATGTGTTCAATGCTTTACCATCCGATATAAAAAATGGTATGGGTTTAGAAGTTTTTAAAAGGCGGCTAAGGGATTATTTGATTGGGCAGTGATTAATTTAGTTAGTTTTTTATAGTTCAGTAAATCTCACCTTTCAAACTATAGTGATTAACGAATAGTTCAAAATATTCACAACTCGTAACAAATTATTCATGCTCAAGATAAAACAGCCTTTGGCAATCATCTCACCTTGAAAGGAGAGAACTGACAGATAAGGAGACTCAAACAGGCACACCACACTATTTTGGTATATTTATGCAGACAACCCTCGTAAAGACGATAGGACAGAAACAATGAATCAATTCTTTACATCACTCAGATTTACATATACATTCTGATCTCGTTTAAATAACTCTCTGTATATTTTGTTAGGATAATCCATCAAGTTAAAGTTTGACATTTTCTGGGATTAATTAATTATGCAATATTATTTTAAATTATGCCGCTAGAAAAATAAAACTCCAAGTTTTATAAAAGTCACGAATTCAATCATCTCTTTCGTTAATAAAGTTGTTCAGTTAATTTTGCAGACCTCTGTTGGGGGCAAAAGAGACATTTTTGTTAAAACCCAAAGGATAGAATTACATTTTTTTCTTGTATAACATATTTTTCCTCTTATTTCGTTTTTCTGCTATTCATTATTTCGTTACACATCGAATATTCCTTTCATCTCATTTTTTTCCATTGTTAGAGAATACATTTATGTACTTTTATCCTCCAGTTGTAGAAAACCAGCTCTGTTTCGCTATCAGACGAATACATTAGCGAGAGAAAGAAGCGAAAAATAAGCGATTCCTATTACAAAATATAAATCTCTTCGCATTTGCATACAATTGCCCAACTGAAAGTATGAAACTTTGTGTTTTTTGTCTGAAACACGAAATTTGATGTGTCAAAACTGGACTCGTTGAATCCAATAGACTAGGAAGAATTAATAAAAGTATGTTTGAAATTTTTATATTGGCTTGTTTTGCACAGCCATATAATTGTATACTATTATAGCCAAATGCTGTCTTATAATGCGGGTCATCAGATTCAACAAAGACATACTCACCGTATTTGTTTTCTTTTATTGCGTTTAATCATAACTTCCAAATAAAATCTGTAAGATAAATAAGAAAGACTCATGCAAATTCGGCGGGAGAAAAAAGGATATGTATTTAGTTTTCAGCGATTCTAAAATGTCTTTCACCAGCGAAGCTTTTATCTAAATGTCAGTTTTGTGCCTTTGACAATTTAAAGGGATAATATCAATAATAAGAAGCAATTTTCCGGTATTTTTCATCCTCAAGCAAAAAAATGGTACTTTTAATCTGATAGATTATTTCGAGAATGAATGAAAAAGTGGATATCTTCCTCCTACCCCTATAGAAAGTACACACTTTCATCCCTCAAGTCAGGGAGGAAACTTATACTTTTCCTCCCCCTCATTTCAAGTAAGTTGTAAACGATGAAACTTGTGAATTCATTATATTCATATTGTTTCCATATTTTCTAGAACATCCTGTATATCCTGTTTTTTGGTAAAAATCAAACATTAATGTTACTTCAACGTAGTTCTTCAATACAAATTTCAACCTCAAGAATCTTAGATATACGTTTTTTGAGTTCAGAATAAGAAAAGCATAGTATGCTGTGGCTCACTGACAGTAAACACGGCGATTGACTTTTGAGGTGCAAAGTCGCTACATTCATTAAACTTAGTTGAATTTTTGAAAAATGGAGAGCGATTCAACCGATTTTGAATTTCCAAATACACCACCTAATAATAAGGAACAAGCCAACATAGCGTCATTAACCTTACTGCCACAAAAATCTAAAGACAGGTATGCACAATATAAGTAATGGGCTGAAGACAACAAGATACATAAATATTCAGAGAATGTTTTACTGGCATATTTTTCACTACAAGGAAAATCATTAAAAGCTTCAACACTTTGGTCTAAATATTCAATGCTACGCACAATGATACAAATGAAGGACAATGTCGATATTAAATATCCGAAGTTGATTGCGTTTCTAAAACGTCAAAATGCCGGATACAAACCAAATAAAGCTAAAACTTTTACAAGAGAAGAAATAAATACATTCTTAATGGAAGCCCCCGATGATGTTTTTTTATTAATGAAGGTAAATAATTTAATTTTTGATATAAAATATTCATAGGTAGTCCTTGTTATTGGAATTTCTGGAGCATGTCGATGTGATGAGCTTATTAAAATGACTATGGATGATATTGAAGAGAAAGACAATATTTTAGTCATAAATATCCACACTTCAAAAACGTATAAGCAACGAACTTTCGTTATCAATACTACAACAGGTAACGGCCCAAATTTTGTTCAAATCGTATAAAAGTATATCTGTCTACGTCCTAAAACTGAGCATAAACGATTGTTGGTATGCTTTGAAGCAGGCAAATGTATAAATCGAGTGGTTGGCGAAAATAGCATATCCAAAATACCACAAAAAATTGCAAAATATCTCAATCTTCCAAATGCCAAACATTACACAGGGCACAGTTTCAGAAGAACTTCAGCAACTCTGTTAGTAAACGCTGGTGGGGATATTTTAGCTCTAAAACAGCATGGCGGTTGGAAATCAACCAATATCGCAGAAGGTTATGTAGAACAATCTTACACAAAAAAAAGAAAAATTTCTGATCAAATTATGGGAAATAATGTAGAACCTGAACTTGATCAAAATCAGCTAAGCACTTCTAGAAGTTACCACCATTACAATGTGCTAAGCGAAAATATTTCAAATACTAAAGCTCCTGTTCAAACTCTATCTTCTTCCAATGGTGTTCATATAAGTGCTGCTCAAAACTGCACATTCGATATTAACATAAATAATTCTAAAATATAGTTAAACAATACTATGTACTTAATTGTATAACATATATTGATAAATTTGTTTAATAAATAATTCTTGTGTTCTTAAATATATTCGTTACCTATTTGTGTCGTAAATAAATTTTCAAAAAAAGGTGGGTAGGAGGAAAAATCATATGTATCACATAGGAGTAAAGTGCCTTTTCCTCCCTTGGATGTTTACTGCCCTCCGCTTCGCGTCGAGCAGTAAACTACATCCTGCGGGAGGAAAAGTGGCACTTTCCTCCCTAGTAATACAAATAGCTATTGTCAACCAGTGTGCAGGAAACATCAATCATCATTATTTTCTCCGGGTATATTTGTAATCTCACATTTTGGCAACCTCTGTGTCTTCTGATTTGATACAAATGGTTAGGTTAGGTTGAACCCGCACGATAAGAGCGCTTTTGACTATGCCTGACAATATACAGGCTAGCAATAAAGTCTGGCAACAAGAAACGTTATTTAAAAGTTTTAACGCGCGGATATTTATAGAATTTTAGGGTTCTGTATCTGTATCTGTAGAGTAGGGAGGGTGAGTGTAGGCTCACAGCACTTAGGAAACATGTGACCCATTGTACATCCTCCCGAGGAGTTGTCCTCCTAGGTCATCGTCCATCCTGTCCTTCCCAGGAAGGTGGACAGGTCACTAGGGGACATCTCCTTTATATCGTCAGGTGTAGGCCAAGATTCACCGAACACACACTCTCTTATTGACGATAACTCCGGACACTCGCATAAGACATGCCTGACAGTTTCATCTTCCTGTTCACACATCCTGGCACAGTGGTGTGTCCACTAGCCCTATAGTATGGAGGTGTTTCCTTAGTTGACAGTGGCCAGTCAGAAATGCTTCTGTTAAACGTAGGTTTTTCCTGGTAATCGCCAAATATTTTTTCGGCGCCAGCTCCCCTGGGTGAGAATTTTAGGGTTCTGAATGTTGAAAATGCTTAAGAACTACTCAAAACCCCCCCAGTCAAACAAGTGGACTAGAAGAGGCGAAGCTTCTTGAAAAAATTTTGTTCTGTGCATGGGCTGTTGACCACAACTCAAACAAATGAATTAATAAGCATATTTGCCCACTCTCGCGCAATCTAATCTCCATGTCAACTTCTATACAAGTATTCTCCTCACCTCGATGACAAGCTTTCTCTCCTCCTTGTATATTATTTAAATAGAGTTTGTTGTCAGCTTTTATCTCTCCGGAATTTATAAAATAATAAATTAATTTTTGCGGAACAAAAGAAAACTTAAAAGTGTCTCCTCAGAGGGGAAGCCATTAAGAATTTTCTGGAACATTAAAGATCCTAGTGTCTTTTTTTCTGCGGAAAGAGACCTGGAAAAAAGTCCAGCATCAAAGCATCGGCCCAAAACATTGTTAGTAACGACGCGTAAAGATCACACTATCGGGTGTGTTGTACAATCTTTGGTTAAAAGAGCGTTAGTGGCTAAGAGACATTTTTTGAAATTCACATATACATATTGCGAAAAGTCATTTCACGACGTACGATTTACGCAAGTACGACAAGGAAAATATAAGAAAAACTACTTGGAAGAGAGAGAAGAATAATTGTAGGCAGTCAGCATTGGGCGTGTGTTCAGTTCCAGCTACCAATCTGATATGAAAGCAGAGTTGCCAATTTACAAAAATTAACAAAAATAAGAGAACAAGTAGAAGTTACAAACCATAATAATCAAAATTTAGAAAGAACAATAGAATATGAATCGGTCAGATCATACAAACTCGAAAACAAAGATACGGCAGAGAAATACAAAATAGCAGTATCAGGGAAGTTCTCAAATAATTATGATGTAATGAAAAATGGTAATCTAGAAGAAATGTGGGATTATTTCAAAAAAACCGTATCGGAAACCGCTGAAGAAATATGTGGTTGTAGCAAGAAAACTAATAAGAAAAAACAAACAGCTTGGTGGACGGACGAAATTAAAATAGAAGTAAAATTAAAAAAAGAAGCGTGGAAAATATATGTAGATAACAAAACAACGGAAAACTATGAAATGGACAAAGATAAGAGGAAAAATGTAAAAGAGATGGTAGCAGTAGCTAAAAGAAATCATTGGAAAGAATTTGGCGAGAAAATTAAAAGCAATAGTAAATCAAATCAAAAACTGTTTTACAAAACATTGAAGTCATTAAGAAAGGAAAAAACACAAGAAATAACATGGATGAAAAATAAAAAAGGAGATATACTAAGAAATGAGAACGAAGTAATTGAGATGGAAAGAGTATTTTACGGAATTATTAGGAGTAGACAGCAAAGTTCAGGACATTAACAAAAAAAGGATGCAATAATAGAAAGTGAAGACATTGTAACTCTAAAAAAATTACAGGAAATAATAAATAAATTGAAAAATGGAATGGAAGGAATTGATAAGTTAACAGCAGAAATGTTCAAGAATTTAGGGGAAACAGGAACAAAAATATTATTAAACATATACAACATTGCGTGGAGGGAAGAAAAGATTCCAGAAGATTGGAAGACAGCCTTAATAGTTCCAACATATAAAAAGGTGGATAGACAAGACTGCACTGAGCAAAATGCCCTAATTAGATTTCTTTCTTAAGATGCCCTTAATAACTGGTACAAAAAATCAAATAGTGGTTAAAACAATTCAAGTGATTACTAGCATGTGCCTAATTATCACAAGTATGTTGACTTTGTTGAAACATTTTTATAACAGTTATTCGATAAAATGTTATAGTTAACTGGAAATCTAATTGCTGTTAATACATTCATTTCGTTATAGGCCTCATTGAATTGTTTCAATTCAGCACCTACTAGTCCTAATTAGGTACCCACTTAACACTTTTCAGTACCAACAAAATAGATTACCTACTTACAATTATGCAGTCCTCGTATAACGGTTATTAAGATATCCAATAATTTTTTAAAACGAAACGGCTGTTCAGCATCGAAATGCAGTTTTTTCTGGTCCGAACATTACCGATGTGATTGTCGATCTCCTCTTGTTGGTTATTTGTGTTTGGAACCTTGGAAAACCCGCGCGCCGCGCATTTCACTTTCACATTTGGTTTGGGAGTGCGTTGAAAGTTTGTGTTAGGTGTATATACGTAATAATTTGCAGATTTGCAATCTTTGCAATTGATTGTGAGGTTAGGTTGAAAACGCCGACAGTGTTAAATTGGTTTGACTATATAAATGGCGTTCAAAAACCTATTAATACAGTGGCGATTAAGTGACTATAATATCTGCGTTTGAGAGTAAGTTACTTTTGAATTCTATATAAATTATAATTACATTTATTTATACCTAATGCCCTCAGGATTATTATCTCGAGCTTATTGTTTCTTGTCATTTTACAAACTATTATTAAAAGACGACAGAGTCATTATCCTAAGTAGAAAATATAGTATAGGAAGAATGGTCTCATACTTTATCTAATTTTGACTAAAAGTCTGGTTATATAAGTACAAATTTTGATTTCATATTACCTATATGTTTTTTCTTAACTATGTATTGTGTTAAATGAGCTAATCAATTGTTCTTTCCGTAGATGAGGGCATTGATGATGAAAGTTTCAAGTTAATAGATATGAAGCTACCATAGAAAAAACTTCCTCCGAGGGCACAAGTATTATGTTGTATTTTTGTAGTTTTATAGTTATAGTTTCATCAATTTAAATATTTTGTTATATTTTGTTAATATAAATGTTTTATAGCAAATTTAGTTTTATTTAAAAGTATCTAGAAATTGACGGAAAATAAATCTCTAGATAGTTTTCCGGATAAACTGCCAGGCATAGTAATTTTAAATGAATAAAATTCAGATTATTATTCGAAAATATAGTAATATTTAATGTATTATAGTCTAACCGCTATTAGAAAAGTTTATAATACTTATAAAAGTGCACTCGATGTCGGTTATATGACATATCGTATATTCTTAAAAAAATCTAATAACGTTTACTCTTTACCAGTATAATTGTTACCAGAAAATCCCATAATCTAAATTAAGTGCCCTCGATTCCGATTGTACAAAATTCTGTTTGTTATTTGAAAATCTAATAACCTTCACTATATGACAGTACAATTGCAACTGGAAAAGCCGATAATATTTATTAAGTGCACTCAATAACAATCATATGAAATTATTTTTTTTATTGGAAAATCTAGTATCCTTTACTATATGACAATATGTTGCTATTAGAAAATCCTCTAATATCTATTAAGTGCACTCGATAACAGTTGGACGAAAGTCTGGTTTTCATTTGAACATCTAGTAACGTTTACTATAGGACAGTATGATTGCTATTAGAAAATCTTATAATACTTATTAAGTGCACTCGATAACGGTTATACGAAATTCCTAAAAAGTATATCTATTAACAGTTATTCAGTGGTGTCCAACAAAGTGACTTTAATAACCATAATCATGAACTCACTTGATGCCTATTTCATGCAAGTTTCTAATAACTGTTATTCAATTTTTGCTAACGGTTAATGGAAATTTCTTTCAGTGTGCAATAATAATAGAGGAATAAATTTACTTAGTACAGCAATGAAAGTATACGAGAAGATTATAGACAGTAAGCTAAGACCAATGATAGAAAATACTCTCGAAAAATCGCAAAGTGGATTTAGAAGAGGTCGAAGCATCCAAGACCACATATTTACGGTGAAACAGATGATTGATAAGTTCTCACAACAAGAAAAAGAGGTATATATAGGATTCATAGACATGAAAAAAGCTCTTGACAAAGTACCAAGGGAGAAGTTATGGAAAGTACTAGAAGGAAGGGGAGTAAACTACAAAATAATAGACATAATCAAAAACATTTACAAAAATAATAGATATTGTGTAATATACAAAAATTAAACATCAGAACCATTTTTAACACAAGAAGGATTAAGGCAAGGAGGGGGACTAAGTCAATTATTATTTACAAGTTTTATTGATGAAATAATTAAAAAATCGTCAACCAAAATGGCAAAAATACACGTTGGATACAGACATTTAGGAAGAGTGGATATATCAGAAGCAGCTTTTGCACATTATTTAATAATTATGGCAAGGAAAGAGAAGGATTTACAAAAGAATATGGAAATATGGAGCACGGTATCTGAAGAATTTGGAATGACAGTTAACCAAAGTAAAACCAAAGTTATGGTTATAGGACCGAAACAAAAACATTTGAATATACAGTTAGATGGAATAAAAATTGAGCAAGTTAGAAGATATAAATACTTGGGAGTAGAAATAGAAGAAAATGGAACGCAGGAAGTCGAAATTACCAATAGAGTACAAAAAACGATGAAACTTTATCACACGATGAATTCGACATTTATAAATAGAAAAGAAATTTCCAAGAAAAGGAGTCACAAAAAAAGATAAAATAAGAAATACGAAAATAAGAGAAGACCTTGAAATAGAATCAACACTTAAATTTATTGAAAAGAGACAATTTATCTGGTGGGGACATTTACAAAGAATGAACGATACAAGACCAGTTAAAAAAGTATGTCAATCAAAAATACAAAAAATGACGAAAAAGGGAAGACCAAAACAAACATGGGATGGTGTTATGGTAGGCATACTGCAAGAAAAAGGTAAAACATGGACAGAAGCAAAAACAATGGCAAGAGATAAAAAACTATGGGCTAAATTTGTACATGAATAAAATTTTATCTGGACCGGAGCATCGATGAAAAAATGGATATATACGTCTTAAGCATAATGCGACGTACCTAGTTGGAATATACCATGGTAATTGGGTTTTTGATATTATATATATAACATTGTTTTTTCAATTTATGAATATTACAAGATTAATACTTTCCCAAATTCGTTATGGGCTTCTTCAAGCTCTGGCAGCGTTGTACGAAAACCATAATTACCATACCCTCCGAATTACGTAATTGGTGATTTTTATCGAAAGGCTTGACCAACTGACTTCTTATTGGCAAGCGCGTGCGTGTGTTATTCCCTCTCACTTCGTCAATTGACTGATATTGACCTTTGTATTTTCTATTTTACTTGGTAAAATAGGTACCGTTCGCCATTTGTACGTTTATGACAGATACCGCCATGTTTCCTCGCCTCTTACCGATGCCCCGTAGCTTCAGATGAACTTGCCAAACCATACAAGTAGTTCCTTTCATATTTTCCTTGTCGTACTTGTGTAAATCGTATGTCGCGAATAGTCTTTTCGCAATATGTGAATATGCTGGCTTCTCGAGCACGTGATACGCAGTCAAGGTCAGACAAAGCTTCAAAGTAGTCGCTTTCAGTTATTCTACCAGTTTCATTTATATACTAGGATTATAGTATCAATATAGCATCAATAATTCGATTTAATGTGATTTACTGATTATTCTCAATAATTACGTTGCGAAATGAAACAAAAATTGGTTGTTTCCAAAATCTTTCTTCTGGCGGTAAAGTTAGAAACGATTTTTTTCCAGTAATTTCTCTTTCTTTGTCACTTTCACTAAGAACTATTTTCCCAGCGTTATTAGTTGAATTATTCCTGACATACAGTCGAAAAATCGGCTTATTTGTCCATCTGGTACCATTACGGAGATAATGAATATTTTCCATTTGATTTTTTTCCACTGCTCAAACTGAGTCTCCAAAAATCCCGTATAACAATATCTTTTTACGTGGGAAGACTACATCATGAAAAAAACTAGACACGTGTCTCTGTTTTATCAAGAAATAGTTGAATGGGCCAATGGATTCTTCTCGACAATAGACGAGGATGAAGAGGATAACTTTTTTTGTTTGTTTGCTTTGACACGGTGATATAATAGAACGTCCATTGACTTTTTTTCTTAAAACTTGTCGGTCTGGAACATTCAAGGCGTTTCAAGATAATAAATGACATTCATGTCTTCAAGATAACGTAACCACTGTAGCAAATTAAGTACCTACGATCAAAGACAATAGAAAAATGTGTTCGAGGGTGTAAGCAGTGGCAGAAATGTTATTTTTACATCTACAGATTTACGATTTCACAATTAATCATCTTGGCGAATAAAAAAGAAGATGAAATATAAAAGTTTACATTAGCGATGCCACGGCGGCAGCTATTTGTTGCTGTATCAATATCGAACAAGAAGTGTGAAAAAAACGTTACTTTTAAATGTTTATTTTATTTTGTTTTTAGTGTTTGTTGTTATAGCTGCAAAAGAAATACATCATCTGTGGAAATTTCAGCATTCTAAATCTAACGGTTCATGAGATACAGCCTGATGACAGACAGACAGAAGTATTTCTTTAAAGGAGCCGTCCCTTATCGTTTATACTCCTAGTGTTATGACTACAGCCTATTCAGCCAATCCGTTCCCTGTATTAGCTCATACAGACTCTTTGCTGGTTGGTTGTAGAAGTCTTCTGGAGTCATTTGGGGTTTACCATACAGTCTCTGCCTCCTGTTGTCCAGCTGCTCACAGTTGCATAGTATATGCAGAGCTGCTTCGGTATCCTTTTTGCATCTTCTGCATGTAAGGTCTCCGTTATACAGCTCTATTTCGTTCAGGTGCTCCTTTGTGGGAAAGTGTCCCGTAAGTAGCCCCGTTATGGTGCGTAGTTTGTTCCTGCTTATTGAGAGCAGTTCTTTTGCTACTATTTCTGATGGTTCTTTAATAAATTTCTTCCCATTTCCTGGGCGTATTCTTCCAGTATTTATTGTGTTGTTCTTTCACCCACCCTTTTAACCATGACGTGGTAGAGCATCTGGGAATGCCCACAGCTTATTCGGGTACGTTCATCAGAGTTGACGAACCAGCTCTTGCGAGTACGTCAGCTTTTTCATTGCCAGCGATTCCTTTGTGACCTGGGACTCACTCAAGTGTTACACTGTTCCGAGTCAGACATAAGTCTTAGTAATAGGGTCTGTTTTCTACCCTCTGGGTACGAAACCCTAAAAAAAGACATGAATATGTAATTTAGCTTCCCTGTAAATAGCCGAACTTAAATTTATACAAATAGATGGCAGTTGTTGCGGTATTTAGGTTGCTGCTTAAAATCTGTTGTTCAAAGAAAATTGTCTGTTATAAAGAAAAAATCTTGGAATATTCCGACAAGTTTGGAACAAATTCCATCTAAAATACTAACGCAGAATTTCGTGTTGAATATAAATTATTCGTTAGCTGTTTTTTGGGACCGACTGTTATTATTATATCAGCTCCACAACATCCAACAATCGTTTATCATTCGTACACCAGAGAAAAACTTTACATTTTTTCTTTAATGGCAAATAGAATTAAATGCACGCTAAAATCTTCTGAGCGAATTTGATTAATGAATGCTTGGGTAGACGGCTTAGAATTATTTCAATCGACTAATTCGGATAGATTAAGTTGTACAGGAACTGTTGGAAATCGACCTATTTTCCAAAGTTTTCTCATAATAGCTTTAGCTATTAGCTACTTTTTTATTTTTAGAGAAAAAAAGCGTCTAAACTACTATGGTTCAGTAGCGGAAGCCACTCAGGAAGAGATAAAATCCAATCTAAATTCACGTCATAGGCGTGGTGTTAAAGTGTCTTCTGTCATAGTTTTAGTGCTACTTACATTTTATCAATTCAATAACATTCAAAGTATTCACCATTTTGACAAAAATCTTCTTCAGTCATTAATTTTCAAAGAACATGGACCTTTCACTAAGATGCAATAACTACTTCTCGGGCTATGTACCCCGACACACATTGAATTACATTCGAAGTTAAGACTTCGCTGCCCGTCTGTCTGTCATCAGTCTTTATCTCATGAACCGTTCTAGTTAGACTGTTGATATTTTCACAGAATATATTATCTTTCTGTCTGTCCAGTAAGGAAGACTTACGAACTTATTAAGACGGCACGAGACATACATATAAACGTAACATGGAAGACGGTACAGCTACTCACTGGACATGGGCACATAAACGATTATTATGTTCGTTTCAGCTTACGCGACATAGACGGAAGGTGTGACACGAAATCATTTGATAACGCAATGCACGTTAGACTGACGTAAGGTAGGGAATAGGACATACAGGGACAGATTACAGACGAAGGGGATAGACTTCCCCCAGAGGACATTGATATGACGGACACAACTATAAACACATGGACCAATCATTGGGCGGAAGCACTCATATTTGACGACGATATGCAGGCTTAGCAGGTATAATATAGGTTCAATTACAAACAGTTTTCACTAAATTAAATTTCTCTTCTTTTGGAATTCTACCGTCAGATGAGACAAGTGACATATTTTATTTTCGCTTTTGTACATACTAGATATCACTCCTTAATTACGAAGAGGAGTTGGAATATTGGTAACTAGATGTATTATATTCTTATATTTTTAATTGTATTATATATATTATATATTATAACTTTTCATATTTCTTATTTCTTTTATCAGAATATTGTTATTTTAAGGTACTCTATGTTCTATGCTCTTTACTTTGTTCTACTTAAACTTTTACTTTTGTTATTAGTATCACTACTATTTTTTTCTGTTTTCACTCAATTAACTTTTCTTTTGCTACCTTGTAAAATGGTAATTAGCTCTATTATATTCTTATATTTTCATTTGTATTATATTATATTTTCATATTTCCTATTTTTTTCATCAGAATATTGTAATTTTGAGGTACACTTTGTTGATCTTTACTTTATTCTACTTAAACTTTTATTTTTGTTATTATTATCACTACTATTTTGTTCTGTTTGTACTCAACTAACTTTGTTTTGCAATTGTATGATATTATTTTGATTTGTTTGTTGGTAATACAATAAAGGCCGGCTTCTTCCCCGCTAATTTTTGGAGTGTGGATGTTGGGATAGTGTTCTTGTTGATCGTGGTTTTGTTAGAAAGAGAGTAAAATTGTCTCATGCCGAAAGGTAGGAAGACAGGCCCTTCGGGCCAACCTCCCTATTCCTGTCCGTCTAGTAAAAAGGGGAACGCAAGTTCGAATGCAGCCTCATGTTTTTTAAACTTTGTATTGATTCAAATATTAGTTTGGATAGATCAAGTTCGTATATTAAATTCTTGTTCCAACGTTTGATTGTATTTTTAGTTATATTGTTTATTGATTTTGGATCATAGTCATTATTGAAAGCTATTTCTTCAATAATATTCAATTCTTTTTTATAATTATGAGTATATTGATTTTAATAGAACTGCACACTTGAATCATGTATGTAAGTATGTATGTATTTTGGGATGACATGTAGCATTTATAGACTTGAAGGCAGCTTTTGATACAGTATAGAAAGAGAAAAAATTTGAGAGGTATTGGAAGACTAAGAAGTACCGAAATCTCTATTTAATATAATTAAAAGCACATACGAGACTGTCAAATTAAAAGTGCAGATAGGAGGTCGAAGATCGGAAGAGTTTTCAATGAAAAAAGGTATAAAACAACTGTTGTTTGTTATTATTATGGACAAAATAGTGAAGGAAATAAAAAGACAAGGAGGAAATCTGGACACGATAATAGGGTACAGGAGCATGGTACCGGTCAGATTAAGTAACCTACTGTACGCAGGCGATATCGTACTCATATCAAAATCGAGAAATAAAATGCAGAAACTAATTAACTTACTGGCAAGAAAAGTTGAAAATGACAATAAATACAGAGAAAACCAAAGTAATGATAGTAAATGAAAAACAGGGGAATAATTACGAGGAATTGAAATGTAATCACAAAACATTAGACAGAGTAACAGCCTATAACTACCTAGGAAGTATTTTAACAGAAGATGGAAAAATAGACGCAGATCTCAATAACAGAGCCAATAAATCAATAAGATTATATTATTCCTGAAATCGAACATTATTAAGTCATAAATACATTGATATGAATACAAAGATGGAAATATACAACAAAATTACAGTACCAACTATAACTTATGCCAGTGAGAACTGGGTACTGCAGAAGAAGCATGAAACAAAGATAAATGCAATGGAAATGAAATATTTAAGGAGAATAGCAGGAAAAACGAAATGGGACAAAGTAAGGAACGGAGAAATCAGAAGCAGAACTAATCAAGACCCAATAATATCAAATATTAAAAAGAAACAATTGAACTGGTTTGTCCACCTAGTAAGAATGAAGAAAGATAGAATAGCGAGAAAAGTAACGGAAATGGGAATATCAAGAAAAAGACAAAGAGGAAGACCCAAGAGGAAATGGATAGACCAGATTGAAGAAATTGGAAAGAACAAAGGGAAGTCATTAGGGGAGATTAAGGCATTAGCCAGGGACAGAAAAGAATGGAAAACATGGGTTCAAGAAGAACTCCAATCCGACGCCTGAGAAGGCATAAGGATAAGAGAAAGAAAGAAAGATCTCTACAGGTTTTAGTCACCCAGAAGAGTTTTTGATTGTACAAACCCTACTAGATCTCTCCAATGGTCAGATCTTCTCTTTTTCTCGGCTATACCTATTTCTTCTAATATTACATTGGGGCTGATTCCGCAAAAGGGTTCAGGCCCACAGATACTTGAATCATAAATAGTCTTTTAAAAAATTTGTTGTTCACTACTCAGTAGCTATTTATCTTAATTGAAGATTTTAAAGTTAGGATCTTATTATTTCTGGACTGACTTTACCGTCCAGTGCTAGTTTTGTCCACTGTGACGTTGTAGTCCAAGGCAGCCTGTAGCCAAAATTATATTCAAATACTTACAAATATTATCATTTTTGAAATAAACCTCGTTGTGTTAATTTGAAAGCTTCAAATTTTCATACCAAATACGTTAAAAGAAAGTTAATGTGGGAAAAAGGATCCGAAATAACTCAATACGTAAATTCGTTTTAAAAAGTTAGATTTATATTTCTAGGATAAAATACGGTCTCTACCAGAAAAGTGTTCCTTTTCCACAAGAGACTAGTAAATATTTTATGAAGTTCTCCAAAATTTACGACCGTAAGGCGTACAACGAAATATTCTATTAATTTTTTTCATTCAATCGAATTATTATTTTATGTAGTTGAGCCCTTTGTTTACTAAACTGTTTTTCAACTCCGACATAAAACCTTACACAAACCCTATTTAACTATCTCCAGTTATTCAAAAAATCAAACATGCTTTCTTAAGGCGAATTTTCAATAATAGGCAAAACGGCATTGTCAGAGAGCATTGATGTCGCAGAAAGTCGCACAGTCGCATAGCAAGCATAGCGACATAAAGCAGTTCTTCAAATAGATCACTACTTATCCTAATCCGTATACGTAACGTAACGCAACGCAGATACGTGATTAATAAAAAAGAAGTATAAAGCAAATGCGTTCGTAACGTAACCATACATATGAGTTTTAATTTTTAACCTCAAAAATAGTGAGTACTATTTCCTTGACCTCTACTAAAAAAATGTCTTTCTTAAAGTGTCCTTTCGCGTTTCTTGGTCGTTTAGTCGTTGAAAAACGCGAACACGAAACACGTACGTTAGGTACGTGTGACGGATTGACACGTTTCACGTAACTTAACGAAGCCCACGTATCGCTTCCGATATGCGCATTGCGATACGTATACGGATAAGTGGTGATTTTTAGAACTGCTTTAAGTCCCTAATGAGTATTTGAACTCTGGCAATGCAACATTGGCGTGAAAGTGGGCATAATACATCTTTCAGGTCCCAATGAATGTCACCTCGGTGTTTATACATAGTAGTTGGAAGTTTTTACAAATATTTGCACAAATGAATTATACAGGGTGTACCAACCATACAAACAAACTTCGGTATATGGGTTATTTTGAGAGATATCAAAAAATCTTCGATTATGTAACTTTAATTTTTGTCAAGCATTCCCTATACCCAAAGTTTATAAAAACACAGTTATTTTGTAATATTTATTGTAAAATATAACTACTGACCTATTATACCTATGTGAAAGCATTAAACGTTGTACGTAACAAAAAATCCTAATTAATAATAAATTTTAATGAACAATTTATTCTAAACAAAGCTAGCCACCAAAAATATAATCCCAACCGTAATATTAAACAAAAGGTTCGAAATGTTCACCTTTAACATCAATGCAATGCTGCAGAATAGTTCAAATGATTGACTAACATTTCTCAGCATATCAACGTTAGCAGATCGAAATGCCGCACTAATTATCTCTTTCATGTCATCTCTAATAACCTGGAATTTTATAAACTTATTCCTTACAAGACCCGAAAAAAATTAATATACTTTGGTTAAATTAGGTGACCGAGCTGGCCTATCAGTTGGACGCCCTCTTACAGCATTGCATTGATGTTAACGGTGAACACTTTGTGCCTTCAGTTTACGGTTAGGATTATACTTTTGGTAGCTGGTTTTGTTTAGAATAAATTATTCATTGAAATTTATTATTAATTAGGATCTTTTGTTACATACAACGTTTATTGCTTTCACATAATAGGTCAACAATAATAGTTTACAATGAATATTACAAAATAACTCTGTTAAAATACAGGGTGTTCCATTTGAAAGAAGAAAGAAAATGACAGGTTCGAGTTTCCGTTCACCCTGTATATAAGAGAGAATATAATTGAGATTTAACAGGATACGGAGATATTGCATCATGTTACGAAACTCTGTTTGGCAAAATACATTTTTTTTCTTCAACGTACAACAAGCTACAGAGCGTTGATTTACCTACGATTTTCACATAAACATGTCCATATCTTTTGAAGGACCTTGTATAACGTGGCAAAACTTAATATCAATAGCTCCAAAAAAATGTAACCAATCCGATTTCGATATAATATACAGGGGTTCGCATTCGAAAAATCATATGTTTGGATTGTAACGGAGTTATGCAGCACTCTGTATAGTTCGATATAATTTCATCTACTATTTTTGTTAATAACATTTTTTGATATCTCTTAAAATAAACCATATACCGAAGTTTGTCGTAAGATTGGTACACCCTGTATATTCCTTGAAATTTGAATGATACGCGGTGACCAATATGTAAGTTTTGTCCTTGCCAATGCTAAAATTACCAAAATTAAAAACCAAACAATCAAATGAAATTTCTTCTATACACCGATAACTACGGTATCTGCCAAAATAAACAGTACCGAAACAGAGAGTGCTGTGGAGTTGTTTATGTAATATGGATTTGTCATATTTGACTTAATTGTCATTAGTTGATATATTAATAGTACGCTGCAGTTAAATTTGATTTAAAAATGGTTTTAACAACGGAAGAAAAAGTTTTTTTGGTAGAGCATTATTTTCGTTCATACGGAAAAGGTCGTAATGATAATCAGAATCCACTTACTGTCAACCAAGAGCCTTATAGAGAGAAAATTATTATACCTTTTGTGAGAGATCTAAATAACTTTTGCCGTGCACGAAATCTACAGTTTTGCACACAATGGTTCCAACAAGATGGTGCAACGAGCCATACAGCTGTGCTCACCTTAGACTTACTCCGTCAGCATTTCGATAATAGAATAATTTCTCGGGGAGCAGACTTCGAATATCCTTCTCATTCACCTGATCTGACGCCACCTGACGCATACATTTGGGACATAATGAAGGACAAAATATTTCACTCGGAAAATCCGCCGGCGAATATTGCCGAACTACGGGAAAGAATACAAAATATTTTTCGGCAGTTACATCAACCACTTTTTATAAATATGTTTATTGACTTACAAAATCGATAAGAAGCTTGTTTGCGTCGAAATGGTGAACATTTTGAAAACTTACATTACAGAAATTAAAAATTAATTTTTATTTTTATTTTCGGTATTGTTTATTTTGGCGGATACTGTACTTCATTTCCAAATTTGGTATAGCGGAAAATCTAACCTCAAATCAAATCAAATTCGCTCCCCTCGTATATACAGGGTGGTCCGTAAGTAATGGACCAAAGTAAAATGGAATATTCTTGGCCTAAAAATATAACAATCTGACGCAACTTCCTTCAATAAAATATTGATGATAAAAAAGATACAGGGTGACAAAGCTGGAATGTCAAAAATGTTTTTCCTCGGTAAATTAATAAGATTTTTGATATACAAACGTAAACATTTGAAGATAGGGGTCTAATGCCCAATTTCACCAACCATTTCCTAAAGTTAGGTAATACCTAAATCAGATTTTGGAATGACAAAATAGAATTTAGGTTTCACCATGCGCTAAGAAACGCCTAAACATGATAGAAAATAGGTACCCAATATTGTAACTCTCAAGTAATTCTTAGCGCGTGGTAGAACGAAAATTTCACTCAGCAATTCCAATATCCGATTTTTAGGTATTACCTAACTTTAGGAAATGGTTGGTGAACATGGGCATTAGAGCCTGGGAAATCATAATATGTTATCCATTTAGATCTATTTTCAAAAGGGCGCCTATGTAATTGGTATAACTGTGCGATTAACTTTTCTATCCTTAATGGTATCCTTTTATTTATTGGAAAATATTAAAACTGCACCATTTTTGCGACAAAGAGTTATACCTATCATAAGTCTCAAAAGTTACTGCTTCTCGAGATATTTGCATTTTTAGACCCTTCTTCATAATTTTTATTTCATTTATTAGCACAAAAATAATAATGTTAGTTGGCGCTGATGTCAAAAAGTTTATAATCAGCTATAATATAGCAAGAACATGCAATAGTTTTGCCATAACTTTCCTCAAGGATGTTGCTTTGAGGTAACAGCCCTCCGCCTTCGGAGTCGGGTTGTTACTAAGCATTAGGCTTTCGAAATCTATGACAATGTTATTGCACATCATCAATGTTCTTACTATATTATAATCAATTTGTTGACATCAGCTCCTACTGAAATTATCATTTTTGTGCTAATAAATGGAAGGAAAATTATGAAGGGGAGTTTAAAAATGCGAATATCTCGAAAACCAGTATCTTTTGAGATTATTCATAGGTATACCTTTTTGTCGGAAAAATGATGCAGTTTTAATATTTTCCAATAAAAAGAGGGATACCGCTAACAATAAATAAGTTAATCGCACAGTTACACCAACAACATAGGTTTTGTGGCGCCCTCTGCAGAATACATCGAAACGGATAACATATTATGATTTCCCAAGCTCTAAAGCTCCTCTCTTCAAATTTTTACGCTTGTATATCCAAAATCTTCCAATTTACCGAAAATTTTTTTTTTGACATTACATGTTTGCCACCCTGTATATTTCTTATCAGCGATATTTTATTGAAAGAAGTTGCGTCACATTGTAATATTCTCAGGCGAAAAATCTTCCATTTCACTTTGAACCATTACTTACGGACCACCCTGCATATGTGTGAAATTATGTGAAAAAAATTTCTCCTCGACTTATCAATAATTTCAGGGGATGTTTATCCCATTGCTCGCGATTCGTGATTAGGTTTAACATTTTTATTAATCTTCTCCCTATCTTGACGGCTGTGAATACATTTAAAAAGCAATTATCGTAACGTTTCCAATTATGTAAATGGATTTACAAATGTTCTTTTCAGACTCGTGAATTGAACAAAATATTCATCTTTTGATAACTTATTGCATTATAATCGACAACAAAAGTTTGGGGAGCTCTGCTGTAGCTTACTGAAAATCTTATAGACTTTTAAATATTTCAGGTGTTTGACAATCGGTTTGTCTTATATAGTTTCGTTTTGTGGGGTTGTTCTGCTATGTTTTTGGTACAGGGAAGACAAAAACTATTTTAATCGAAAGAAGCTATATTGTAGCTTGGAGGAAATCAAAGTAATCAAAGAAGAAATATATTTTATTTAGATGAAACGTAGATCAATGAAGGACTACAACAAATACATTTTGGCAAGATGAAATTGTTACAAGTCCAAGAAAGGTCCAAGACCCCACTAAAACCATCTCGATAGTCCTTACTAAGAATAGAAAACTCAACCTCAAAACCATAAAACTTGATGGGAACGAGATTGAATGGAGACAAGAAGTCAAGTATCTAAGTTTGACTCTAGACAGTAAACTCCTGTGGAACAAACACGTACAAGGCAAAAATGGCTCTAATGGTTTGCAGGAATCTGGCAGGAAGAAGCTGGGGCTGTAACCCAAAAATCCTAAGCTGGATGTATACTGCCATAGTGATACCAATCATCACTTATGGAGTCATTCCGTGGAGTAGTAGAGCTAGCCTATTGACGACGAGAGAACACCTCTCCCAAATTCAAAGACTAGCCTGTATATGCATTACAGGAGCAATGAGAACATGCCCAACGGCAGCCATGGAAGTGATTCTCGACCTCACCCCTCTACATAGGGTGGTGGAAAGTGTTGCAGAAAGAACAAGATACAGACTAAGTAGAGAGGAAATGATTGAAAAAAAACCACCTTCTCACTTCTTAGGAATCAGACTACCTGGGACAAGCCACGGTATGATGAAAAAGTAAAACTTTTCAAAGAAATTCGTTACGGAATTAAGCAACAAGAAGGAATGGGATCCAAATACCATTACCAGACTTGGAAAGAATACCATTCGATGGTACACAGACAGCTCAAAAGCAATAGAAGGAACTGGGAACCAAACACTCTGAAAGCTTGGGAAAAGCCCCAAGTATCTTTCATGCGGAAATCCACGCCATAAGAAAGTGCGCCCAGTTCAATATTGATAAAGGATAATAGGAGACGAAGGATTATCATAATGTCGGATAGCCAAGCAGACATTAAAGCACTGAGCTCTTGTGTAATCAGTTGCAAAATGGTGTGGGAATGCCTAGACAAACTCGATGAACTAGGCGAGAGCAATATAGTCACCTTATTATGGATTTCAGGACACACTGGAATAGAAGAGAATGAAATAGCAGATGAACTAGCACCTAACTGCTGTTTGCACCGGTTGCAGTTATCTTTTGGCTTTAGTAACTCATGATTAACTTTAACCATTGATTAAAAGTGAAGTGTTTTGCACCATTTGTGGTTAAAGTACTGGTTAGTAAATTATTTGTTAGGTGTAAGTTGGTATCTTGACATTTAGGAATAATTTGATAAACAGCAATTTTGTTGGTACTAGTGGTGTCAAATATGACAACTATTAGATATTCATATTTTTAAAATTACCCAAACAAAAGGTAGGAGTTTTCAAAATGAGCGGAAAGAGAAAAAGATCAACAAATTTCTTTCAAAATGAGAAAATTATGTGCTTGAATTTAATAAGAAAGTACCTACCTACAAGCACATAATATAATGCAAGGAAACAGGTGCGTTAAGCTGGAAGGATAAGGGACAGGCCTGGACAAAGATTGAGGGAGAGTTTAATGCTCAATCAGATAGCTACATATCTATAGATGTTTTAAAACGATTTTACACAAACAAAAAGGAAGAAATCTTTTTCTAAAAGTTGTTGCTTAAAAGTAATTTTCCCTCTGATATCTTCCAAGATTTCCAGGTCATCTTCATCTTTTAAATTCATTAAATCCATATTTCATTGAAATAGGAATTTATCTCGCAAATTCGCCAAGTACTTCACGGTTTTGTTGGTGTTTTTTTTTGACTTTTGAATCTACTCGTACCGGTGACTATCATAAGGACATGAAAGCTGATGTATTTAAAGAATAGTTCGGACAAATAGATCTTCTTCCTCATTAATGTATAATGGTAATGGATAATGTAAGTTATCACAACCAAGAGGTGAAAAAAAGATTTACATAATTGGCTAAATGCAAAGAATATCAATGGGTCAATTCTGAGCATATCTGTATAAGGTCCGTAAGCAAAAATCTGTAATAGTTACAAGGCAACTTACTATATCTTACAGTGTCTGTAACTTATATGTGACTTCTCAGAATCGACCTGTAAATCTCATCGCGGTTCTGTGAGAAAATAACTGTATTCTTTTTGTTCCCTTCATGGGGAAATTGAAAAAATATGAAATTGCAGAAATCGTTGGGTGACGATGATGGTAGGCTTTCATGACCTGTAGCCTGTGAAGCTATTATATACATAGATTCCAAAGTTTTGCATCACCCTAAATCTCCGAAAAAAAAATGTGTTCATTATAAATGAGAGATTAATCAAATAATTAGTTTCAATAAAAAAAAACGTGTATATTTGTCAAAATTTTTTATTATCCAATAATAAACTTGCTTTAAACATAAAAAGTATTCT
>CAJUYG010003296.1:22345-44754 GCA_910591675.1 Galerucella calmariensis
TTTTTATTATCCAATAATAAACTTGCTTTAAACATAAAAAGTATTCTTAGAAATTAGATAAATTAAATACAAATTGATTCTTTTTAAAGAAAAGGTTAAGTCAGAACCTGCATGAGAACTTTTAATAAAGAGTATTTCCACCTCTAGAATTTATGCAAGCTTGAAGTCGCCTGCCCATGCTGCTTACCAAATTATTGATATTCTGTTGAGGAATATTTCGCCAGTCTTCTTGGGCCGCATGAACAAGCTCTTGTACACTCCTGGGTGGTTTCTGCGTGCTGCCACTGTCCTGGCAAGCATGTCCCAAGCATGTTCTATGGGATTCATGTCAGGAGATAGGGCAGGCCACTTCAAACGATTGATCCCTTCAGTTTCAAGATACTCATTTACAGCTCTGGTCCGATGAGGTCGGGCGTTATCGTCCATAAAAACGAAGGAATTGCCAACAGCTGCACGCCATAGTCTCACGTGAGGATGTAGAATCTCTCTGAGATACCTATCACCAGTCATCGTTCCCTCCATATGAATTAATTCTGTGCGAGCATTCAACATGATACCAGCCCAAAACATAGCACTTCCTCCTCTGAAGGGCGGCACGGGGCGAGCATGGGCAAGCTGAGCAGCTCTCGTTGGATCCCGCCACACACGTATTCGATGGCTATCTTGTACCAAACAAATCCTTGTCTCGTCGAAAAAAAAACACCGAATTCCAAAAGTATTCAGGCAAGGCCGCGTGTTCTTGAGCCCACTGTAGTCGGCGAACTCTGTGCTCAGGTTATAGTCTGGGCACTCTTATTGGTCGGCGACACCTCAAACCTGTAGCAAGTATTCGTCTTCGTAATGTCGAGATCGATACTTGAACTCCCAACGCATGTCTCATAACTCTTTGGAGTGCTGGTATTGCCATGGTCGGGTTTCTTCGGATAGTTAAGTGGATATAGCGGTTCTGCCGCTGATTATTAACACGCCTTCTACCGCTTCTAGGTCTATCACGAAGAGAATTGGTCTGGAGATACCGGTTCCATACACGACACATCACTTTGCCAAACGCCAACTCTGTTTGCCACGAAACTTTGAGAATGACCTTCTTCAACTAAATCCACTATTCTTGCACGGTCAATCTCACTTATGACTTGACGATTCATGTTTGCACTTGAAATCGTAAAAATCAAATGACTTGAATGTTAAAATGATCGCACTAAAAATGTTATCTTACAAAAAAACTGTGAACATCTGTATAATGCAAAAAATATGGAACATATTGGAATGGTAAACATTGATAAACAAGCCAACAAAAAATTGTTAGCGCAAAAAAATTCTTTCGCATCCGAAGAAGGTGATGCAAAACTTTTGAATCTATGTGTATTTATTCCCCCAGCTTCGTTATTATAGGTTATGGTTATTGGTACGATAATAGGAGTTAAGTTTTCAGAGTTACCGCAAATTAGACATTCATATAAATTACCATTTTTACGACTCCATAAACATAAAAGTAACAAATCATTATAAGGTTTAGATTTACGGATTTATAAATATTCCACGACTGAGCTCATAATTAAATCGTTAACTAGCTAATGCACTGACTATTCCAGTTCGGTATTTCAGCCTAAAAGCTGCTTGTTTATCTCGTCCTTAAGTTATTTGTTATAACGCTTACATTGTTTTATTTCTTTATCATGATGTGATACGGTTTTATCGCTTATTATACTGCGAAATATAAAAACTTTATAACGTTTACGAAATAAAACATTTTATGCCTACACTGAATTTTATTATTCGCTTGAAATAAAACGCAAGACACCTATACACACACACAGAATATTTGAATAAAAATATACGAAGATTCACATAATCTATATGAAGTTGCAAATATGTCATTGACAGGTTTAGCAATAAATTTTCAAACGTTCTAAAAATCCATATAATGGACGGTCGAAGTAATAACGTCAAACACAATAGGACTTGACAATGGAGAGGCACTTCGCTTATTTTTCCCTTTTTATCCTCGCCGAGCGTCCAATTCTGATCAAATTAAAGTTATTTTTTGCTCTCGCATCGTTTAGCAGATTAGATTTTTCACAGCTTATAATAGTACAGGGGGCACCAAAAATAACAATAGGATTCGTAAACTTCCGGTAATAATTAAGGTAAGGTGTAGAAAACAATGAGTGGTATGAAAAAAAACGAAGTATATGCTAATACTAGAAGTATTAGCAATGTTTATGAAGTAGGTTCTTCAAAACTTAGAAGAAACTACATTTCAAAGTAGATACTTTTAATTTTCCCTGAAGCTACTATACTAAGTAGCACTGCAATTTGAAGTAGCGACTTACGACTTAATAATAATAATGTTTATTTGTACAAGATAAATACAGTAATTTTGTTTGAATACTTTTTACAAATATACAAATAAACCTTAGCAAACCACGAAGTAAAACAAGTTACTTGTATGTGGTATAACATATAGGAAGATTAAAATAAATTACTAAAAAATACAACAATAATTACAAATTAAAAAAAGGCGGTGCCAGACATGCGGCATTCGGCGAATACCGAGCGACTGCTCGCCAAGTAGCAAGTAGTTGAGTTACTCGGCAAGGTGTGCGCCAAATGACAAGCACCTAAACCAGATATTCGCCATTCGTTGGATGCGGATTCAGAGCGTTATACGGCAAATATTCGTTTCCTTTGATTTTGCTTCGAAAGACCGACACACAACGGGAACTACGCGAGCACTGCACAAATACTAAAATTGGTCATCGGCAAGTAGCGATCAACCCGTCCACACACTCGCTACTTGGCGAGCAGTCGCTCGGTATTCGCCGAATGCCGCATGTCTGGCGCCGCCTTAAACACATAGACATATTTTACTTATTTAAACACAGAAACACGGGTACATGTTTACATACAGCTCCCACATTATATGGATCCTTTCACTATGATCGTAGATTTAACATTGCTTGTCAAATAGTCCACGCACTGAATCGCGTGGTGTGTTTGACAAAAAGGTTTTAACTTTATTTTTGTATATAGAAAATTTTGTCTCATCTCTGATATCAACAGGTAAGAAGTTAAATATTTTGGGTCTTAGGAACGCACAGCTTCTTTGACCAATTGTTTTTTTTATGTGTGGAGGAATATACAGTATGCGTAAGTTGCTTCCGAACCTCCACATTACACAAGTACGACAGAAAAACAGCTGAATGAGAGAGAAAGATAATTATACGCGGTCATCGAGGCGTGTATTTAATTCCAGTTAGGGTGTGGTTCTATTTCCGATAGTGAACGAATGCTCATTGCCCTACTATTTCAACCGCTATTGCCAGAAGCGCAGATTAATTTGTACAAATGATATTTTTCTCTCGTTTTCGTTGACTTTTTTTCGAAGTCATGCACAATAGCTAAAACAAAACACTTTCACTTGGCAACACTGTGTTTTACAGATAGAATTCACATTTGAACTGCTATTCCTAGGTCTTTTCGCTACAAACGTTGATCACGTTGGAAGCGTGTGCCATTGTATTTGAAAATAAAACATTTACAATTATGCCTTCATGAACATACTTAACCTGCGAAAAAGTGCAAATTGTAAGATGGTATTTTGGAGGTCATTCGGCTAATGAAATCGTTAATTTGTTTATTGTGGCATTTGAAAATCGCCCAATTCCTTCAAAGTCAACAATTGTGAAAATAATTAGTAATTTCGAGAAATATGGATGTGTTTCGTACTGTAGAAAATGCCAAGCTTCGGAAGATCCAATCGAACGCCCAATTAACGATGAAAGGCAGACTTGAGAATTGAATGTTTGTTTAGCAGTTGAAACAGGACAACCATCTTCTTCAAGACAAATTGCTGAAGAGGTCGACATGGATAAGAGAACTGTACAGAATATTTTAAAACGGAACGGGTACCATTGTTACAAGGTTCAGACAACGCAGGAAATATTTCCCGAGGACAATATCAGACGAATGGATTTCTGTGAGGAGATGATGGAACGTCAAAATGCTGACGAAAACTTTTCAAAAAATATTTTATTTACGGATGAATCAACTTTTTCACTACATCAAAAACACAATCCATCCGTCACAAGATATTGGTCTCGGGAAAATAAACATCTAACCATTCCAATCCGAACGCAGTATCCGCAGAAGCTAAATGTTTGGACGGGTATTCTAGGTGACCACATTATAGGTCCTTTTTTCATTGAGGGGAACTTAAATTCCGCCAAATATTTAGACTTATTACAAAATCAAGTAATTCCTGCAGTTCTCCTTATACACGATGTTGATCTCAACAGAATTTGGTTCCAACAAGATGGTTGTCCAGCCCATAATTCATGGATAGTAATGGATTTTTTAAATTTTACATTCCCCGAAAAAATTATTAGTACTAATGTTACAATTAAATGGCCTCCAAGATTACCTGAACTAGCTCCAAATGATTTTTTTCTTTGGGGATTTTTAAAAAGTAGCATTTACCAGCATGCATTTGAAAGAGCTAATAATTTAAATGAATTGAGGGTGAAAATACAGAACGTTTGTGCCAGCATTACGCCAAATAATCTTAGAGATATGAGATCAAATCTTTATCACAGATTTGGCTATTGTCTGGCACAGCAAGGTGGTTTATTTGAGCACTTCATTCATTAAAATTATGTTTACCTTTAGAATAAATTTTTATTTTTATTTTTTCAGGAAGTTTATATTTTATGTTTAGAATAGTTGTAGGTACCTTATTTTATTTTTTCAATTTAATTTATTAATGGAAGGGATTTTTAGTTTATTAATTGTGGTTCTCTCAAGAAATGCTGTTTTATTTTCAAGTTACAATGGCTAAAATAATATCCTATTGTAGTTAGAAATTGTCAACTTGGTCTGAAATGATCATGTTGACAAAAATGAATTTTAAGATTTACAGGTTACGTAATAACGATTGTACTTTTATATTTCTTTAACGTCCTCACTCCTTACGTCTTGGGAGCATACTGAATTACCATTTACCACCACCAACTAGTTAAAATAGGAGGGCAATGAGCAGTCGGGAACTCTCGGGAATAAGCTTACGCCCCCTAAGGTGAAACAAAGTGATGATTGTGCACAATTATTCTTCCTCTCTCTTTCATATATCCTTGTCGTACTTGTGAAATTCGTACCTAGGTTCCAAGGCATTGTCGCATGCTGTATGTGGATTTGTTGCGTGTGGCATATGCATGCATTAATGCTTGTAATTCGTTGTTATGTGTGTATTGATCAATACTTACATTTAGAAAATACAATTGTCTTATGTCATACATACCTGTCTCTGAATAGAGTGCATTGCTGGAGCAATCATAACCCCTATCAAGTATTGTTCTCAAGAATATTTTTTGGAATATTTCTAGAGGGGATAGATATCCTTTTGCTAAACCACCCCATCCTATAATACCGTAATTCAAGTGAGATTCAACTAGATTCTTATAAACTATTTTTTTTTATTGAGAAAAAATTAGTCGCATCCACCAAAAGGTTATTAGCGACTGAACAATATCGGAACTATACAGTAATTGCAACTTAAAAATTAAGCAAGTACAAAATTTTGAGCAATATATCAATCATATGGAACTAAATTACTAAATACAATTTAAAACATCGATATCCTATTTTGGAGAATGTTCACCAAGCAACTATTTCAGGTTAATAGGGATATCATGTGTTTTGCGTTGCAGATTATATTTGCTGCAATCAGTTAATATGTGTTTCACGGATAATATTTCGTCACATGTATCGCATTTGGGACGTTCTGTTTTGGTCATTAGAAATGAATGAGTTAAATAGTATAACCCTTAACTTCCTTAGAAGATACATAATATGTTGATCCCATCTTAAATTCGAATCTAATATTATGCCAAGATATTTTACACTGGTTTGGGCTGTAACTGTAAATTGAGTTCCTACTTGAAGGTTAAAATTCGTAAGAGTGGTACTATATGAACTAAATGGGAGATAAACAGTCTTTTTGAAGTTAATTGAAAGCAATCTGTTATCAAACCGTAGGAAAAAAGGAGGCCACTTTCAAAATCGTCAAGCTATAACTCACTAATTTAAGACAGATCTCATTTTTATTCAAATAAAAATAAGCCAGTAGTGGAAAAATCCTTATATTTCAAGTAACTACTTCAAACCAGAAGAGTTTTTTTTTTTTTTCCATTTTGGGAGCCGTTCAGATGCCGGGAGCACTGCAGCCTATTGGCTTATTGTACTCTGCTCCCATATTTAGTCCACCCATCCAGTTATCCCCGTACCTTCGAGTAGACGGTATAGGTCCATTGGATGTGTGCCATATACTTCAGGTGGCACATTGGCCTCTCCGAAGATTGCCTGTCTCCTCGAGTGCAGTGCCTCACAGTCAGACAAGATATGGGTCACGGTCTCGTTCTCCATGCCACATAGTCTGCAGCTGAGGTCCCCGTTATATAACCCCATTTTATGCAGGTGATCTTTTAACGGGGTATGACCTGTTAGATAACCTGCAATAATTCTTAGCTTATTCCTGCTGATATTCAGTAGTTCTTTGGCCCGCTTTGCACATGTGTCACCTATGAAGGTTTTGCTGTGTACCTGTTTCGGAGTGTTCCTCCAATGAAGTCTATGTTGGCTTTGTACCCATTTTTGTATTTCCGCTCGGACTACCTTTTTTGTGGTCCCAAGAGCTGGTTCTGGTCCAACATATGCTGTTGCTGAACCTCTTTTTGCGAGTTCATCAGCTTGTTCATTTCCAGAAATACCATTATGTCCCGGCACCCACACCAATCTTACTTTAATGTGGTCTGCCAGTTCATTTAGTTCTTTCTGACATTCTTCTACTAGTCTGGATGTTAGCTTGCGGCTATTTAAAGCCGCAAGGGCTGCCTGGCTATCAGTTAGTATGTTTATCCTATGAGTGTCAGTCCTATATTTGTTAATTCTGACACATTCTAGGATGGCATAGATCTCTGCCTGAAATACAGAGGTATGTTTGCCTAGTGAGAAAGAGCCTTTTGTGTTTCTCTTTTCACTGTACACTCCTGCTCCTGTTCCTTCCCTTGTCTGTGATCCGTCTGTGTACCAGGTCTCTCCTCGGGGAAATTTCAGTCTGCTTGGGTCTTGCCAGTCCTTTCTGTGAGGTATTTCTACCTCATATTTAGGGCTTGGGAGAAGTTTAGTGGCCATATAGTCTGTTTTCATATCTAAAATGGCTTCACTTATGATGTCTTTAACAGATGTGTGTCCTGATCTAACTATTTTGTTGCTCAGATTATCTTGCTGCCTAAATAGTCCCATCCTTGCTTCCCCCATTATCACGAGGTGTAGTGGAGGAAGGTCGAATAAGGCTTCTAGTGCTGCCGTTGGCGTGCTTCTCATGCATCCTGCAATGCTGAGACATGCAAGTCTTTGCACCTTGCCCAGTCTCGTCATTGCATTCTTTTGTGTCGTCTTTGTCCACCAGACCAAAGACGCATATGTTATTATGGGTTTGACCACTACACTGTATATCCAGTGTATCATTCGCGGACTCAACCCCCATGTTTTCCCACAAGTTCGTCTTGCCATCATTAGTGTGGTTTCCGATCTTGCTGCAACTTTTTCCATTTGTTTGGACCATGTTAATCTCGAGTCAATAATCACCCCGAGATATTTAACATCCATAACCATTGGAATTTCCGTACCTTGAAGGTATAGTGGTCCCAAACCTGCCAAGTTCCTTCTCTTGGTGTAGGGTACTAAGTTTGATTTGGTGGGACTTATATTTAAACCCACCTCTGTCGTCCATTTCGTTACTATGTTCAGAGCCTGTTGCATGCGCTCTCTGACCGTAGTACTGAATTTGCCTTGTGATATGATGACTAGATCGTCCGCATATCCTAAGACACTATGGTGTTCCTTTTTGAGTCTCCTTATCAGTCCGTCCATTACAAGGTTCCATATTAGAGGAGACAGTACTCCTCCTTGTGGACATCCCCTTGAAACTCGGGCTGACAATGTTGTGCCCATCAAGGTTGAGAATATCGTTCGGTCTTTCAGCATGCAGTCTATCCATCTGCAGCTTGTTTCGTCAATTTGCTTTTGACGAATTGCCCTAGTGATTACTTTGTGGGAGGTGTTGTCAAATGCACCCTGCTTATGGCCATAAGTAATCCCTTCTACATGAAGTAGTCACTGACTTTTTATTCAATTTATACTAAGAAAATACTTAAATAAGAGGAAGTAGAAGCCGATACTTTTTTTTTATTCAATAGACCCATAGCAGCTTCTTGGGAATTCTATGGTTACTTTTGTTTGAAAATGGATGGAATAAAAATATATAGTGCATAAATATTGGTTAACCCTTTAAGGGCTGTATCTTTTGCAGACTTGATAGCAGGTGTAATTTTTCCATCCAGCAGTATCTTGAAATCTTCTAGCATTGGGTATAACAAATGCTAATTGTATATCTTCATTTTGGGACTCTTCTTGCTGGGGCATTTCTTCATCTGAAGACATTTTACATAATCACAAGCACACTTTATTACTTTCAATAATTTAATTGACAATCAAGAAAAATAGAAAATAATATTTCGGGTAGTTTCGAGGGTAGTTTCGACAATATTGAATAACAACAACGATGGAACAAAAAATCTAATGAACTTGTCATGACCTGATCCTCGATCAGAAGGAGTGGGAGATGCTGCACATGTCGAAGCATATACTACGGGCTAAAAGTAGATACCACAGAACACACCCAAACTACAAGTAGTGTTATAGTAAATACTTCAACGTTAAGCAGATTCTACCGGAACTGACCAGATGCTTCATAATGGAGCAGATACTTTGAAGTAGATCCTTAAATTGGAAAAATTGAAATGTAGTTTCTCCTTAGTTTTGAAGTCCCTACTTTATAGAAAATGCTAATACTTCTAGTATTAGCATGTACTTCGTTTTTATTCATACCACCCAATAAAACAACAGTAGTTGGAAAAAGCTGAAAACACAAAAAATGTCCCTTTACAAAATTGATAATAGAAATTGTGTTGTACGTTTTGTATTGATTTTACTATTTAGGATATCATTTTTATATCGTTGTCCCAGGCTGTTGATTTTACTCAGGTCGTGGTTCTAATTTTTTTTTTAATAAAATTGTTAAAAATTTCAAGTTTGGGAAATTATATTTTATAATGAGAAAGAAGTTTCATTACATCCAAATTTAATATTTAAATAACAGTTATTTTATTTATGAAGAATTATGATTATTTTTATGAATTTTGTATTTGTTCCAATATTATTACTTTCATTCTTATTCTGATTGTTAATTAACCTTTTCACCTATGATAAACACCCTTTAATTTTGATATTTTCAATTAATGTCCAATTTGAATTATTTGAAATTTACTTCCCTATTTCTTTTCTCCGTGCATAATTTTAATTCTCCATATAATACGAAGCTTCTTGTCTATTATCTTATTTTATTTTTAAATTTTGTGAATAGCTTCTAATATTTTAATTCATCCAGTGTATTTTTTATTCCCATTCATAATTCCATAATTTTAAACTTCTATATTTAATTTTACTGCTTTAATTTATATATATTTTCTGTATATCAAAAATTATTTCTTCCCAAATTTTTGAAAAAGGATCTCTCTCTATTTATTTTAACATCGCTCCTCTCTTATTTTTTTAGATCACCCCTCTTTTCAATTGGAAATGTTTTTATTGGTTTATTTTATGTAGGTATGTTTGTATGTGTGTTTTTTGGGGTGACATTCACTGAGACCTAAAAGATCTATTGTGCTCCCTTACTTCTACTCAGTTCCTGAGGAGAGTCTCAGAAACTAGTAGTTCCTTTAGTCCTATTTCCCGGAGAAATTTTAGGATGTCTGCAGGCTTCAAGCCCTATAAGGCTATAAGGCTATAAGCCCTACTAGATCTTTCCAATGGTCAGATCTTCTCTTTTTCTCGGCTTTACTTATTTCTTCCAATATTACATTGGGGCTGATTCCGCAAAAGGGTTCAGGCCCCCAGAAAGGTATTTCAGTCCCCCTCTTTGCTAGTTCATCTGCTATTTCATTTCCTTCTATTCCAGTGTGTCCTGGAATCCATAGTAAGGTGACTATGTTGTTCTCGCCTAGTTCATTGAGTTTGTCTAGGCATTCCCACACCATTTTGCAACTGATTACACAAGAGCTCAGTGCCTTAATGGCTGCTTGACTATCCGACATTATGATAATCCTTTGTCTTCTGTGTCCTTTATCAATATTGAACTGGGCGCACTTTCTTATAGCGTGGATTTCCGCATGAAAGATACTTGGGTTTTTCCCAAGCTTTCAGAGTGTTTGGTTCCTGGCCCGAACACTCATATCCCAGTTCCTTCTATTGCTTTTGAGCCGTCTGTGTACCATTGGATGGCATTCTTTCTAAGTCTGGTAATGGTATTTGGATCCCATTCCTTCTTGTTGCTCATGTCCGTAACGAATTTCTTTGAAAAGTTATACTTTTTCATCATACCGTCTTGTGGCATGTCCCAGGTTGTCTGATGTCTAAGAAGCGAGGAGGTGGTTTTTTTTAATGATTCCCTCTCTTAGTCTGTATCTTGTTCTTTCTGCAACACTTTCCACCACCATATGTAAAGGGGTGAGGTTGAGAATCACGAATCACTTCCATGGCTGCCGTTGGGCATGTTCTCATTGCTCTTGTAATGCATATCTAGTCTTTGAATTTTTGGAGAGGTTTTCTCTTGTTGTCAATAGGCTAGTTCTACTACTCCACGCAATGGCTCCATAAGTGATGATTGGTCTTACTATGGCAGTGTACATCCAGCTTAGGATTTTTGGGTTACAGTCCCAGTTTCTTCCTGCCAGATTTCTGCACACCATTATAGCCATTTTTGCCTTGTATGTAATCTCCTTTTCGTGTTTGTTCCACAGGAGTTTACTGTCTAGAGTTAAACCTAGTTACTTGACTTCTTGTCTCCATTCAATCTCGTTCCCATCAAGTTTTATGGTTTTTAGGTTGAGTTTTCTTTTCTTAGTGAAGGCTATCAGGATGGTTTTAGTGGGATTGATGGGGTTGGTTTATTTTAGCTCAAGACCCAAATTATCATTTGAATGAGGTTTTATTCTCCTATTTGTTTATAAAATAATTGACAAGAAACTTCATAATCTATCACATTTGATAGTTCACTTACATGCAAATTTTTAGGTTAAGATATTGACACAAAACAGTCTAAGCTAGGCTAGACTGTTTTGTGGATATTGACACATTTTTATAAAAAAAACCATCTCATCCTATTGATACATATGTATACAGTTTATCATATGAAAATGTTTACAAATAAATTAACTCCTTATAAAACTTTATGTTACGACTATGATAAAAGGGAATTTGTGCAAATAAATGAATTCCTCATCATTGTACACTAAACAATATCACAAATGGATAAAAAACTGCGGTTTCAAGTAAAACTAATGATCTCAGCGCATTTCTCAGTGTTAAATTTTTGTATCAAATTTAATGAAATCTATGAAAGGACTGAAACATTATAGACAGAATCTGACAAAGCTTCTACTTATATTTGCTTTGTAAATAGATCTATTGGGTAATTCGATATTCGGTTTTAAGAGGAAAATCTCCAGGCATTATTAATTATTTCTATGGCACAAAAACTGATGCAAAAAATAAAAATTGTGCCTCAATATATATATACAGGATTATTCATTGAACTCCAATATCTTGAGAATCCTCAGAGATATTTACCTATATTCTATTTTTATGAATAACAGAGTATTAAATTAATAAAGCATTCGTAATCCATAGGCGTATCACTTTTTTTAGTAAACAAATAAAATATTTTTTTAAGTTATACCTCGAGAATTTTCGTATGAAATAACATTTGTATAAATATAATAAAGGTTTAAACTTTGATATTGAAACAACATTACGATCATAAATAATAATTTTAATATAAAAATTCACCAGTAGAGCTACCTCTTACAAATCTAATCAGAAGATGAACTGTCGCAACCAATAGTTACAATGAGTGGCTCGATCATTTCATCATCCAGCTTCTACCTTTTCTCTTCTTCTTTAATCATATGATTTACTGCCTTTTCCCAGTTTTTATGGTTCACATTATTTACAGCCTCCAAAAACAACTGTTTAACATCACTCATTTTAAAAGAATTATTTTTTCTTGAAACTTTTCCCTTTCTCTGTGCCCATACCATCTCAATCAGGTTTAGTTCTCAATGATATGGTAGTGGTCATAATTGACTAGACTTGTGTCCATATCTAAGAAATTGCATACAGAGTGATTCTTCAAAAAAACTGCGGAACCGATGTATTCGAGTTTAGACTCGTCAAGTTTTTATATAATATGGAAGCAGGTCTCGTAAATTATGATACTAGATGACTATCACTAACGTATGGCGTTATGATTTTCAGGGGACAAGTGCTCAGAACTTTTTAAATGCACTGTATAATATATGTATATCACAAAAAATGTACATTTGATCAGGCTCGGCCTTCTGGAATACATACTATACAAATGCGACTAATTTCTAAATAGTATTGCTACAATCGATCAAAATTTCATGTAGGTAAATATATTTGAGGCTTTACAAGATTTTGGTCATTATCGCAATGAGGAATCATCCTGTATAGGATAATAATAAAAAATCATACTACCAGGAAAAAATGTTTCTAACCGAATAATATTCCACTTCTAAACTTATACACTATATACTGGAATTTAATTATTGCATATTATTTTACTTCTGCAGTTTATAAAGTTGGTTGAACTTTGTAACTTTTGAAATTTGTACTTACCTTCCATGAACGATTCACAACTCACAACTCTCCACTTTTGTTCTCCAAAAGTGTTTTTCGCAGCTCATATCAGAATGAAGTAATTTTCATTTCAGACTTGACTGTTTTCCGCTTCAGTGATTCCACATTAGGAAAATTGTTTCTTCTTAAACAGGGCTGAAATATGTTTGCAGTTTTTTCTTTCACAAACATGAAAATGTTATTCATTTTTCAAAAATTCTCTCATGCCACTTTCTGTTTACTGTTAAAATATTTTGGATTTCAGTAAACTCTAGAAAAAACCTGTAGATATTGTACCTACCTTAATTTGTCTTCCGTATTTTACAAAACTAAACAAGATACGGAATGATTCACCAACAACCTATCTTGCTAATCCAATCTCGTCTCTAAAAAGAAACAAGAGCTCAGCTTGAATGACATCAAAAAAGGCAAGAAGAGTATACAAGTGTCAATATTCATTAAAGACTGAATGTACCCTCCAGCTACTAACATTTTCATTTCACCAACAAGAAAGCTAAGGCAATTCGTTTTATCGAAAGTGCCAACAAAGAAATAAACAGGAACTTTATTTTGTGTTTTAAAAAATGTCCACTGAATAGTTTTACGGTAGTGGGATATTCTTGAGAAAAGTTTATATTCTTTTTTGTCTCAATAATGATTGAGAGTAACAAAAATTTTGTTAATAATAGAATGTAAAATAATATGCTAGTTGCTTAGCATTTAAATTTGAAAAGTATATTCAGACGGAAACAAAATATCTTGCTATCTACCATTAGTTTAAAAGGTCCTCAAATTAATAATTAACTACCACAACTGTAAACTCGAGTGAAAATTATGAATACCCAAATCCTATGTTTATAACTCGACCCAGTTTTTACTTTCGCCAACAAGGAATAGCATTAGGAAGAAAGATAAAAGCGGAATTTCAACTTGATTCGCCTAATTTTTTCGACTATATAATTTATAAATTATCACCAGTCAACAGCCTTTTTGGATGTACAAAAACGTTATTTCACTCCATTGTAACATTTTTTTAAACAATAATAAAAAACATACTTAGAACATTGATTGGGATGAAATAAATATAAAAACTACACAATGTTAAAATCCCCAAGGTTATTTTTTAAAATATGGCAAAGCAAAATAGCGTGAATTCAGGCATAGTGGAAATTTAATAGCATTTGCACGTTGCCAGGGATAGAAAATTAATAATGTGTAGCTGTACATGTTTCATAATTCAATATCAACGGCAACTTAAACTCATTCTTAGAGTAATAAATAAATCTGATATAAATATTTCTATCAAATTTAAATTGTCACATAGCGCAGCAGTGTTGGTTGTAGACAAAGTATGTGTTGTATGCTTAGCGGGCTATTCATCTAGTCTGTTTTATGATAGAATGTTTAATCATAGCGCATTACAAAGTTTTTACCTTTTAACTAAAGCACGGGTCACATTAGGCTGGTTGCCAGCCGTGAATTAAGGAAGCCGCTACTATAAGCTTGGTGTGACCACGAAATCCGCAGCTCACACGACCAGCCGGCGAGTATTTGCCAGCGGCTGACGAAGTTGGACATGTTCAACTTTTGGTAGCAGGCAGCGGCGACTAAAAGGTCACGTGATCCACTCAGCCAGCGTCGAGTAGACATACACGTGGTCTGTTGTTTTTATTTGTGAATTTTGTATAAAAACACCGAGATCATGTAGTGCGGTTCTCTGAACAACAAAGCCAGAGATCTAAAACTATCTCCATTTGCAAGATATCTTAAGGTTATTTCCAACTTGATTTTACACGAAATAAACTGACTAAATCTAGTATCTTGTTTTTTAATTAGCGGTTCAACTAACTCCAACAATTCTTGGAATCTAGGAACTGACATTCGCGAAACATTTCTGTAAGTTTCTGGGTCCTTTTTTTCAACTCTTCTGAAAGTCCTGAGGATGCTCCTAGTTCTTTCCTCCTTTGTATCCAAGGCCTACACCACCATCGTCTCTTCTTGCGGTTCAGCATTTCCAAACAAAGCTCCGTCACATCGTTGAGTGATATTTATCACTCAACGGTCACACTCCTTTTTAATAATCACTTGTTTATGTGGACCCAAAGACTAGATGCTGACTGGAACTAGAACCACGCGAGTAGCCGAGTGTGACCGGGTTGTCAGCCGCTGTTTGCTGGCGCAACCAGCCTAATGTGACCACTACTTCTCGGGATATATGCCCAGATAGTGACTACTAAATACGTCGATTTTACAGGAAACTGTAATAAAGTATATTAAAACTTAACGATTGTACTCAACACTGCGTTATATGAAATTCCCAAATAATATTCGAAATATGGAACGTAATCAAAAACACTCGAGGAGAAGTTTATGAATTACATCAAGAGTAATTTTATTGAAGTTTTAACCACTCCCTCTCTCTCTCTTTCAAGGCAGCAAGAGGAAGTTTCATTTCCTGAAAAGGGATTTATTAGATATTCAATTTCCACTTCACATGTTGTTCCATTAATTTTTCATTACTTAGGTGAATTTTGTCCCAGCCTGTAACAATACATTATATAATATATAGTTTGTGTATTCAAGAGGAACAATTTAGAAATTCTCTATGGTACAGTTTAGGAAAGCTTCTAAATGCCTGTTGAAACCACACGTTCAACAATTTGTATATTTGTGTATAATCATATTCTTTTTTCTTTTATTGATATTTGTAATTTCTACCGGCGCGCCACTGTCTCCAAATAATTCGTTCGTTTAAATAATGATTTCTCTGTTACTATTATTTGGCGCTGGGCTGATACAGTACTTTATGAGGTTAAGGTCGGCGAACCAAACATTCTACGCGCGAAAAGCAGTTCTCCCTCGTTGCTTGCGAGGTTAACTATAGTTTATGTTGGATCTTCAGCTCGAATGGTCACCCACTTGAGTCTTTCAGTTTCCTTTCTCGGTATAAAACCGAAATTTTCAGACCAAATGTGTCAAATACCATAGGACTTAATTTGAATTTTCTTCATTTTCCTGGATAATAAGTGCATTTTTCTATAAAACTAGTTCCTGATGATTGTATAGTGAGTTAAACCTAAAAATCAAAGTTATGTTTCATACTGAATAGTGCTTTGAAAACTACAAAGGAAAGAGTAAGACTGTTCCTAATAATTCCGATTTCAAACTGAAAGGCTTGTCTAAATTCATTGTTGCGTGCACTTTCGATGTTCGTTAAGAATATTAAAGTTTACTGAATTGTTGACGAATTGTAGCGTGTTATTTGATGCCAGAACCGGCTGGGTGGATGGAAATACACTGCATCGAAGGCAAAAAAAAACTTTCTTCTAAAACCAATGTTGTGGTAGAAACAATAATGTCAATTACTCGTTAATATTATGTACCCATGTCTTTTTGTAGTGATTATCCATTGCGACCTCAAGGATCTATTGTATCGCTTTATTCTACTGAGCTTCTGAAGAAAATTTTAAGCACCAGCAGCTCCTTGAAGGGATTTCAGAATACACAGGATTTGGTTAGGGTTAGTTTTTCCCTATCATTCAGTAATTTTTCGGATGTTGTTTCTTTCAATCTTGCAAGTATCTGATTCCATGTTTTTCCTTTCATATACCGCAGAATTTTTTGCATTTTTAATTCCTCAACAATTCGCGCCTTTTTAATGTCAGAACAGTATCTTCGATAGTCTCAGTCCTACCAGACTTTTCCAATAACTTCATTGCTTACTTGGTTCTACCTATTTTTCCAAAAGGGTGTTTCAGCACCTCTCTTTTTGTGATTTATTTTCCTTCAATTCCAGTGTATCCTGAAACTCACAATATTTTGGAACTGATTATACTCTACGTTCTATTAGCTTCTTGGCTTTCTGACATGGAAGTATTCCTTTCTCTTGTAGGTATAAGTTTTATCATCATTGTTCCGCTTGACAGATGGTTGGGGCTTTACCAAACTTTCAAGGTATTTCAAAATATACTGAGTGAATTTAACGTAGTAAATATATTTTTTAAACACTTTTTACATTAAAAGTTACAGTTAATTTTACTCTTTAGGGGCAGGGATGAAGTATGGAATCAACCAAGTGAATATATTTCAAACGAAAAAGATGATATTTCTGAAACTTTGCAGTTAATTGCAGTAAGGCCTGATGGCTTCAACTAGATTATTTGAGACGAATAACTAGAAGAGAGGAAATAATATTACGTCGAGTAAGACGTGTATATTCATAGTATTGTGTTGTGAAAGTTAAAGTTAAAGTTATAGAAATAAAGAAAGTTGAGGAAGTAAAAGAAGTCACATTAGTGACAGCGGCAAGATAACTTCCATTAGCCATCTGCAATTCATTAGTAATTGGAAATAATTTAATAGTAGAATCCTGACTTCAAATTATGAAGATTCAACCCAAAACACCTAAATAAATTGTAGCTGCTTACATAGTTTAAAAATTTAAAAACCAGTGGTGCTCAGTACTTTAAAAATGTTTTACGTATTCATTTTATATTTGGCAGGAAGTGTAGACACTGTACCCCCCAATAAATTATATTGAATCTACTATAAAAATATTTCCAATTAGTAATGAATCACTCTGTATTCTCTTTCTCAAATTTTTGAATATAATTTGGCGACGAGACACCCAAAATAAAATAAGGAGATGCTTCAACTGCAGAAGAATCAGATACAATAAAAGAATTTGACAAAAGTAGAGCCTGCTCGACGAATAGGCAGTTAAGAAATGAGGTAAGAAGGTCTCCTAGATCGCCATCTCGGAGCCCAAATTCCAACGAAAAATAACCACAGTAGATATGCGTCTCTAAGAACCTAGCCGACTTTCAATCAGGAAAACGAATGAAAGTGGACACTACATGTATTACAAAGCTTACTTGTCAGATAGCACGTTGAGAATCAAAATTACACTTTCGTCATTGAGCCATTAAGTCTTTCATCCGAACATGGATTCTAAATGGGAAACTACATCCTATTGGGAGATTAGCTGAAGGACACATTGTTTTCTTCGAGAAGAAGTAACAGCAACTATAAAGATTGGTAATACTGCAATAAAAAAGTTTCTGAGTGTTCCACGCCTTTGTATTGCATTTATAAATAAACTGCATTGTTCTAATTACTACTATTCCCTTCCAGTGTGAATTTGGATATCCTGTATAAGTATTTTTTCTATACCATAGCAACAACAGCTCATTTTATTATATTAACTAAGAATTCCATCTTCACACGGAACTTGGTTTATTATTAAATTATGTTTCCGTCTGACTCGACGAGATACTTAAAGATCTTATTTGAATAACGAGAATTTCTACAATATTGAGAGGTTTCGAGCGAATAACTGGTTTAATACTCATTAAATAAATATTGAGTTAAGTTGGGTTATTTTTTTTTTCATATAAATGTCAATAATAAAGACGCAAAATAAACAGATTGAGTTAGAATAATCATCCGTTACGTGTTGTCGTTTTGGTTTGGAGATGGATGTACAATCATAGATTGTGCTAATTTAAAATTAATCAATTTCGTAATCGGAAAATTGCATCGCCAACAAAGTTTCTGGATTAAATGTCGAAACGACGAAAATAGTTAATCGTTTCCCTTGTTATTTATAATTTTATTTAGCTGATGTACAAAAATCACAGGTTTGCTAATAAATATGTTGGTGAGAATATTTTCAAATTTATTGTAATGGTGTATTTTTGATATTCAATTTGTAGATTTTTTCTGGAGATTCTTTTTTTATTTTCGGTCCTGACTCAAAATCCTTGTTGGAAATGTCCAAAAAAGAATTCCCTGCAATTTTGAGCTCTAATTATTAACTCTTAATACTCGCCCTAAGCGTTACAATATTTCCCATTTAAAATACACGTTAATTTTTAATGTTAGAGTTTTCCTACTCGGTAAACAATAAACTACTTATCTCTTGTACGTTCCTTGTAGCATTACTAATTCTTTTTTCTCTTATTTTTTTGGGAATATAACCACAAAAATGTTTTCTATTTCGACTGGTAATGAAATAAAAAATAAAAAACATTATTGTCGTTTGATTCCCGAAAAAATAAGGGAAAATAGTATATTATTAAACGAGCAATTTATGATAGCCATAATTCACGATGGGTGACGTTTGCGTCACGAGCCGCAGGCGAGGGGCGCAAGTCACCCAAGTGAATTATGGCCATGAATTGCGAGTAGAATACTATACTTTGTCCACGACACTTAATTTATTTATTAATAAATAAAAGTCAGTAGCGATTTGGCATATTACTAACCTCAAAATGTTGTGGCAGCTACTTCAAATAATTTGACATATATAGAGATGGGCGATAGTGTAGAAAGTATCAATACAGCGTACCGTTATAAATATATTGTTTTAAAATACTTAATATTAGAAAATATCGTTATGAAAAGTATCAATACTAAAAATCACAATATTTTATAGATACGATATATGTCAGAAACAAATTTCCTGAACAAAATACACAGATTTAATAGTTTATTCCATATTGTACCCCCATCTCTAGTCGTGAATTATGAACCATAATACACTACAGTGTATTATGAACCATAATTCACAACAGTTGATATATGGGTACCATATACCTTTAGTTAGGAGGTAAAATATTGACTTATTATTAGGTGGTCGTGGACAAAAGAATATACTATTTGTTAGAAAGCTTATCAAATTAATTTTTCTTTGTTTCAGGTGAGTATTTTTTCACTAAACAGCAAATCTCGAAGTGAAAAACTGTAAGGTAACTAATTTTTGTTAATCTCCATGAAAGATAGTATATTATACAGTCAACAGAACCAAACAAGAGTCCCGGAAAATATGCCAACTAACAGGCAACGAGCCAATCAGGAGCTAATATTGACGATTGTACATTAGTAATTGTTAACATAATCGAAATAATATGACCGAGTGATTTCATCAGTATATTAGGGCAGATGGTAGTTTTACTTTTGGTTCAATATAAATTTGTTTGTTTACCCAGGAGATTGTCTTTAAAATATTTGCTGCTTGAAATTACATATCAAGATAAAACTATTAGAATGAAAATTCCATCAGTTTAAAATTCGCGCCCAACCAAAAATGACTGATGACATAACGAGTACGTTCATAATATATCGAAAACTGACAAGGTACTTGTCAATCAGACGACGGAGTAAACGCTGCTCGTGGTGCTTTTGTGAATTATTTTTAATTTTTGTCTTAAATTTGGCTAATAGTGGTAAAAATTGTATATACACCATGGTTGTGAAGACATTTATAAACTTCGCATCTTAGTGCTCGGTCAATAATAATAGTCTTCACCACGTTGGTGTGTAATATACTATTGTATGCTTTTGATTATTAGCCATTTAACGATCGAGGTATTATAGAGTCATAATGTAGTTTTGGAGTCATCAAGAATAAATATTAAGAATAATGTTGTTGATTGTTCGATAATACAACTTTGGCCCGTAATTAGCTCTAAACAATAAATAAACACCAAGAGCTCAACCATATCTCAAATGTGGTTTTATGAAATCAAAACCAATGGTTCAATAAAACTCAAAGTCCAAACCACAATAAATTTATATAATATATATAATAATATTTAATTTATAATTTAGTCCCCAAAAAGGACACAAATGATGCTACTACCCAACTAGCAAAATGGAATTCTAAGAGGACTGAATTGTTGTATAATAGTTAAATAGCGTTGTTTTAAGGACTTTTTATTTTTATTGAGCCTTTTGTTGCGATAATTTTGTTTTTTAAATAAAATTGTTGTATTAAATGATTCTATAGTGACTTTTACAATATATGCTATAACGCATTATACGATCATTTCTTTTAAAATGATATAATACCTCATAAGCCAGTTTATACAATATCAAAAATATCATTTTATAAGACTTTTATACCTATTGTATAAGAGTTCTATAATATACTAGATAACTAACAGCTACAACATTATAAAAGAATTACTTGAGCTTGTTTTATTGAAGCTGTATAATGTTTTATAATAAATATTGTATAGCATCCAATTGCGTTGCATTATAAAACACTTTTTAGTTGTATAGTGCCTTAATATTCTTCGTTACAAAACAGTTTTCGTATACCGTTCCATTTGACAATAAAATATTGTTTAAGGCATTTCTTTGGGATAGAATTGTTGCTTCATAAATTGCCATGTTTAAATAAGCAATTTTTGTACTGCTTTCGCCGCCATTATGGGCAATTGAGTTGGAAACATGAAACTATATTGAAAAATGTGACTTTATCATTATTTAGAGAATTATATTGTGAAAGAATATCCATTTGAAGTGCTAAACTATTAAATTCATAAAAAAAGTATTTCAGGATATTCTATTTTATTATTTTTTTTAAGTATCTACTTGAAACTTAACCAGAATTGAAGCGCTTTATTTTCTTGCCAAATATATACCTATAATCTATCAGTGAAATTTGTGGCGCATCAAAATTTGTGCTATTAAACCATCCAAATGAAATTACTTATAATTTTTACTATCGATGTCCGCCCAAGCGGCCCAAGTCGTTTTGATAAGTCTCCATTTCTACCAATGAAATGTATGATGCACGTTCAAGTTGAAATATAATTTGGTTCTGATATTCTCCACTAAAAAATGAAATGCTCTTATAAACTGCTAGATGACATAATGTTTCCATTGTGCTCGAAACAGCATTATAAAAAAATATATTGAACTATACAACCATTTTGTAAGACCTTCATAGTGCCGCTTCAATCCCATTTTATATATGTGACTACATGACACACTATTAAATCATTTTATAGTAGCTGTATAAATGATTATAAAACAGTCATATAAGAGTTGTATAAACTTTCAATAGAAATGTTATACAACCAAACAGTTGTTTAAAAATGGGCCCTTTCCAGTTGTATAAGGATCATATAATTGTTTTGTAGACCGTTATAAGAATATAAGTATCCTATAAGACATATGGTATAGCTGTTTATACAAACTTTATAGAATTTAAATTGCTACTTGGGTAGTTTCGGTACATTATTACCATCATCAGGCTACAATAGAAAGAAATGGTACATTCAATAAACAAAGATCTTATGAAATTATTCTAACATAACAAAGATCTCATGAAATTATGTTAAAATATTGTCATAAGATCTTTGTTTATTAAGTGTACCATTTCTTTCTATTGTAGCCTGATGATAATAATTATGTACCGAAACTAGTAGCATCAAATTTGTCCTCTTTGGGGACTATAATAAAATTTATTTTGGTTTGGACTTTGAGTTTTATTGAACCATTGGTTTGAATAAATAAACAATTGTTAAACAAATCAAATAACCAAAAATACCAAAAAATAGTTTATTTGTTCATAATTTTTTTGATAATTCTTATGGGTCCCAAATCGTTAATAATTTGTGCAAACTCAATTGTCCTCAATATTTTTTTTGTCATCTCCTTGACTGGATTATATATTCCTTGAAAACTAAATCAAATGATGTTCTGGAAGTGAAGCTGCAATGAATGAATTCTTTTCCACCTTCTTCTCCTTTGTTCACCAGACTGGAATTAAGTAGCTCAACATTGATAAGAAATGAACGTTA